>APFE031596724.1:36343-57909 GCA_000404065.3 Pinus taeda | reverse complement strand
AAGAAATTGTTGACATGCGAAGGTTTATTATGGGATCATATGGTGAGGGGAAATGCATTGAACAACTTAATGACATTAGCTTCCAACATCAATTTCGTATCAAAAAAATTGATGGGAAAACACTAATATGGGGCAAGAAGTATTCAACTACTACAGAATGGGCACCGTTATCAGGTTTGCAATTTTTGAAGTTCATTCCAGATCATCCAATATTTGCATCGAAAATATTGTTATTACAATCAGTTGGTGAAGTTCATAATGCACGCAAACAAAACAGAGATATAAATTACTCTGATTGCCTAGAAGAAATAAAAAAATGTATTAGATATACATATGAGTACTTTGACATTGTTGATTTAGTTTGGTGGGAGTCATTTTTCAATAATCAAAGTGATATCATTTCAACAAGAACAAATGAAGATATACCTTTGAAAAATCCATTTATTTGGCCACAAAATGTGTCGAACGCACATGAGGAAATAAACATTATTGAACAACAACAATCTCAAGGTATCATTAATTCTTCACAAGCAGAGGAAAGAGAGATGTATATTGGTTCCAGAAGATCTCGTGCACAACGTGAAGCCATCGAAGACCTTTAGAGGGGTTCAGTACAGGATATTAAGGAGGGTTGCATGATCGCAGTGCTAGCAGATGGAGATCTCAATGGCTATCCATTTTGGGTTGCTAAAGTTATAAAGGTCTTTACAGAAAATGAGGATGTTACAAGTGTTGAAGTACATTGGTATACCACAAATACACACCCATTCAATGGTGTGTATAAGCCAGAGATGGTAGTTGACAAAAAAAATGGCGGAAAGAGAAAAAGAAAGGGTACGAATATAAATCGTCGCTGCACAGACATATTGAAATTGGAGGATGTTGACATACTTGTTTATGACTTCAATTTAACAAAGAGGGGAACTCTTCGCTTCAAGACGATAAAGATTCTGAAAAGGTTGTTACCAGAAGGAACAATATTGAGATGGGAGTCTACTGAAACCAGTCGTAGATCTAGAAGAATTTTGAAACCTGAAATGATGGGCATGCATGTGGACTCAGATGGGGCACTAGTTGATGAAAGAGAAGAATATGGAACATCTTCATCAACATCCAGTGACTCATCTGAAGATGTGAATTCTGATGGCATGCAAGAAAATATGAGTGATTTTGAATAATTGTTTAAGACTGTTTATCTAACTGATGTATGCATCGTCTCTTGAAATAAAATTTTTGATTTCCATATGGTGTTAAATGAGAAGTTATGAGACACTTTTATGTTGTTAGATCATTTTACTAGCATTTTTTAAAAATTTTGAAGATTGAGCCTAAAAAAAAAATCATCGTTCCAGTATAATCACCTTTTTGTTTTCAAGCTATATTTTGCACGAAAATTTTGCTTTCACTGCCATTTTTAAAACATGTTCAAAATTAGCCCTAAAAAAAAACCACCGTTCCAGTATACACACTTTTCACTTTTAGCACTGTTTTTTATGCTTTTTTGGCGTTTTTTGGCCAGAGTTCCCGTTTTGAGTTTATAGTTCCTGTTTCAAAGTTTACATTGTTTTCTCCAGGTGTGACACTGGTTTCAACTTTGTTTGTCCATTTCCAGATAGCCATGGTGTGATGGAGTTCTTTCTTTGGTTGAGCTTGGATTGTTGTATAGTTTTGGAACTCGGTGAGGTGGACTTAGAAAAATTCCCAAGGGCCTATAAATATTTTGACTGATAATGGCGAGATACGCGGTAAACCCTGAGGGTGGAAATGAGAAAATTCCTCAAGGTATTGGTGGAAAAATCTGGAGGAATCCATGCTTGTTTAGAGCCTAGTGATCCCTTGACCAGTTTTGGTGGGATTGCGGTAAAGTCTGGTAATGTATGTTTCTTTGTTTGAGCCTACGAAGCTCTTGAACAATGATCTAGTGGAATAGTAAAGTGCTTAAAAATGAAAGTGTTCAAAGCTACTTGAAACTAGTGCCAAAACATTGAGCTCACCGTCCTAAATCCAACACAACTTGAATCACTCAAAACTGACATTATATGCTCCAGATATTGCATTCTGATCATTTTCCTAAACAACTAAAAATAAATTTGTAGGTTGAAGGACATGACTGCTGACTGGGCAATCTGTACAGTGAGTAAGCAGGCTGACATGGTACCATTGGACCAATCAGAGGCTAACAAGTGGCCTCCTCTGGTTTAGGCACGTGGGTGAATTTTGATTGATTAATGGGTTTTTATTGTAGTCCAATGCAGGGTGCCACATGGCACCCCTATGGAAGTTTAAAATTTTGGTAAGTCCAGACAAAGGCTTGGGCGGATTGAACCCCGACCTCAACACAAATAACACTTCGCTCTAACTTCAAGCCACAAGTGGTTCTTAATAACCATAGTCAACATTTTCTATTTAAAATTTAATGCAATCAACGTTGGGGAAAGGGGTTGGGGCTAAGCCTTTAGTCCCCGGTCACCTGGAACCCCACATGATGTAGGATCCAAGACCCGAGGGCCCGGGGCTTACCCCGGCCCATGGTCACAACACATGATAAATGACCGTGGTGGAGGGCTTTGGTGTGTTGGCTGGGAAGGGCTGGAGGTAAGCCCGACCCAAGGCCATATGGCAGGGTGCAAGACTGTTGGGGCATGGAATGGGCACTAAGGAAGGGGCACGTGGAATAACTGTCGACTCCAGGTTTTATGGCACAGCAAAACCACTAGCAGAAAGAAAGGTGTTAGCCTAGTGGGGGCGAGCGGTTAGCCCAGCCCTTGACCTCATGGGCATTGATATGACCTCACCTAATGGCGGAAGGTGTGGAATGGTGAGGGTGTGGTTAGCTCAACCCCCGACCACATGCACCCACATGACCAAATGCAGGGTGAGAAATTCAGTGCTTAGGCGTTATTGGATGATTTAATTTTCCAATAAATTGCACCCAAGATGGTGTGAATCTTGTCGGTGCCAAGCAAAATTGGCACTTGGCGATCTCTAGAATGGTAGAAAACGTAGGATGGTTAGAAAAAATGGCCAATTTGTAGATCAGTTAGAAGAAAAACTTCTCTGAGCCATAACTTTGTCATTTTTTGGCCAATTTGAGCCCAATAAGAGCCCAACTTGGGGTTTATGGGTCTTCTCGATCAATTGGAAACATTATTTCTGCATTATGAGAATTGTAAATCCTTGAAATCACATATTTGAGCTCTTAATGAAAGAGGTCAACCATTGGAAGCTGGACCAGGAGATGTAGCCCCGGAGGGGTGAACTCCTTTATCATTTTGTTGTCTTGTGTTGTTGTGTATGGTATACTTGTCTCTATTTTTATGCTGCAAACTAAGTTTAAAAAAATTAATTTATGTACTTTTATAAATTGATCCATTACCTAAAATATATAAAAAAAATCCTCGCATATTTTCCATTACCTTAAAGTTTGTAATTACAGATCAATTTGGTATCATAGCTCAAGGTTATTTTGAAGGTTTGATTTTGTTTGCAAGCATTTTATGATGCTTACAAATTTGAATCGAAAAGGAGGAGGAGTGCTTAAAGAGCCAAACCCTTAAGTGGGTTCAAGGAAGACACACATACCTCAAGCTTCACCAGTCATGACACATGAATAAGAACATGAGATGATGTTTGAGGATGAGAGAACTTTCGTAAAATCTTTCTTTGAAATGTCTAAAATGGTGAAATTTCTATTTGAAGAGAGAAACAAAAGGTTGTAAGAAGAGAGCTCAAATCCTCCAAAAGGTAATGGAGGAAATGGTGACAAACCGCCACCTCTACCTCCACCTTTTCCTTCACCTCCATCTTCACCCTCATCTTCTTCTACTTCAACCCCTTCATATACTCCTCTAAGAACTCCAAAAGGACATGTTAAAACAACTTTGTTAAAGCTTGATGTCAAATTTGAATTGCCTATGTACAATGGGGAAGTAAATGCTGAGAAATTCGATAATTGGGTTCATCGGCTTGAAGTATATTGCAGGATTCAATAAATTGATGATGATTCCACTAAGTTCCAACTTGCTTCTCTTCATTTGGAAAGTGCAGCTCTCATATGGTGGGAGGACAAAACTTAAGAGGATTTAAAGAAAATAGGTAAGATAATTTCTTCTTTGAATGGTTTCATAATTGCATTAAGGAGACAATTTTCTTCATTAGCGTCTATGCAAAAAGAAAAATCGACTGCAAAAACTTTAGACAAGCAAAAGGTTTGAGTGTTCAAAATTATACCAAGGCATTTATAAGAAGAGCTCTCATTTTGGGTGTAGATTTATCCTCTCAAGACACTCTCCTTAAATACATAGGTGGTATTAGGTTCCTATACCAACAGGAGTCATAATTTTTGAATGGCTGAGATTAAAACTGTAATATGTACATACCTTTCCTTTCTGAAAATTTTTTCCATATTCAAAAAATTAAAAAATTTAAAGAGAGTATGTCCTAAAAGAAAAATCAAAGGACAAAAAGAATAAAAAGGTAAAAAAAGATGGAAAATATGAACCCCAAGAAAAAAAAAGACCATGAAAGTGTGCAAGTCAAAATGCCACTATTATTTACTTTTTGTGCAAAATAAATGATTGTGTGCAACTTGTGATCTTTTCCACAATCCATGATAGTCAAAATGTTTAAACTTGGCTATTTCATGTCAATAGATAGAGAATAAGACATGACCAAACTGTTTAATCTTGGCAGATAAGTAGATAGGTAGAGTAAATAAAAGGAGCTCAACCGTTTAATCTGAGCCCTTGGATGTAATAAGGTTAGATTTAATTAGTTTACCATTGTAAAGAAAAGAAAAATGTTTGATAAGGGTTTGCTAGCTCAAATGCACCATAATAAAGAGAAGTAAAAATGGTAGGATGATTAGATGGGTAAGTAGTAGAAAGGTTGCAGAATTTTGATGATTGATTAGATAAATGCATGAGTATCATCTTTTTCATCATAAAGTTCCAAATGTGAGTGGGCACTCAAGCATGCAGATGGATATCAAAGTCAATTAATTAATTTCCCTTATCATTTCACCTTTTACTTAACTAATTCCCAAAATAAAGATCAAATTACTCAAAACCCTAAGTCAAAGAGGCTTGGAGCATTTCTCTGACTTTTGGAGGGACCGAACCCTCGGCTTAATGACTTATAGGCTATAAGTACTAAATCCCCTCATAAGAATTCATTCCCCCCCCCCAGGTCATTCGTTTTCCCTAAATAATACTCTTTCTTGAGGTTACATCACTTTTACTTAGGGAAAGTATTCATTCCCCCCACATAACCCATTTTCACATCAAAAACCCACAAAAAAACTATATCCTAAGTTTTGTTGGAAAGCATTAAAAACTTGAAAATCAAATGCTTAGGGTATAGTGCCCCTTCCGCTCATTTAACTAAATTACTAATTTATTTATTAAATCCTTAATGAAAACCCTTTCCCGTATATATCTTAACTCCCGCAATAATTAATTACTCCCATCCCAGTTTAACTATATAAACTAACGTTTCTACCCTCAGACCCACTAATTAATCGATCCTCGATTAATTAGTTAATTAAACCCAATTAAAGTCCGCCCAAAGACTTAACCCCCACCTTAATCACGCATTAAGCCAAAATCACCATGCTTTAACGCTCGCCGGGCCCCCCCACTATTTCCTTCCATGCAACTCCTATGCCCGACCACCACACGATCTTACCCCTCTCCATCTAATGGCCCATGTTGATTTTGGAAGGGCTTGAAATAGGTTGTTTTTCACTGGGCCCCCAAGGTGATGTGGCACATGATGAATGGAATTAGGTGGCCTCCCCCTAATACCGCCAAGCGTCCTAAGGCTGTGCAAAGTAAACCACTTACCATTAGCCCATTTCCCGCCAAATAGTCATTGTTCACCTGTACTTGCCAAATTGACTTTTCGTGCATAAATCCAAAAAAGCCCTAAATCATTGTTTTTATTTTTATTTCAACAAAAAATTTCCATGCACGTGTTTATGAACGTCCAAGCTGTCAACCCAGGTACAATTGCACTCTGAAGACACCAAAAGCTCCCAGATTTCCTTCCAGCCTGTTTGAAGCCTTTTCAACCATTCAAAATTGCCATTCACCTATTCAAACCCAGTTTCATCAAATTCCAAGCATTTAAGCCAGAATCCATTGAAAAACCCTATCAATTTCCTAACCAGTCACTAAGTTTTCGTAATAGAAATTAGAGGGAAACTCTAGTATTTAAAAACCAACCTTGAATTGAACCACCATTGCCTTAAAGACTGAAAATTTACCTTCCCCATTCTTAAATCCACAAGAACTAAGAATGGCTGCCCCAATTGCCATGGATGTCAGACCAATTACCACTCCTCACCTGGACCTAAAATACATCTCCCTGGCTAATAAAGATTTCCAAATCAAGGACACCTCTGTCCATTAATCCCCACTCAAATTATATTGTTGATACAGAAACCAATACCTAAACCATGATGATGAAATAGGTCTTTGGGAGTCTAATTTTCCCAAGTATCAATTTCCTGAGGTACACATATTTCCAGAGATTGTCCATTATTGCCATGCAAACTACATTCCCAGTCAAAGAGCAGTGATGTCCCCAGAGCAGATTGTACTTTTCACCATCACTTCTGATTCAATAAATGAAATGTTGCAACTTCAACCAGGACAAAATTTAACCACTATCTCAATTGGAGACCTACTAGACAGATTCCCCAAGCTAACCACTGCAAATCTTGTTGAAATGTTCCAAACTTTTATTGTAGAAGAAGAACATATCCCACAAGATCCTCCCCATATGTATATACCATATTTTCTCAATTTGGCCAAGACATTGTAGCAATGATATCCAATATTTTAGGTTATACCACTAGTGAATACATAGCTGAAATCATCTTAGCCTTCATGTCTATTTTTCACTCCAGGATAGCCCCCTACTGTCATGTATGATTATGCCAAGTACATAGTTGATAGGATGCATGACCAATTCCTTAGAATGAGTAATGAAAGAGTATTCAAGTATTCTTTAGTTTTGTTATCTCAAAATCAAACCCTGCTAGGTTGCTGATCAGGTAGACTTCAAGTAACTATTTCAAACCTACTTTAGGCTGAGGCTTAGCCTCTCCAACCTGAGAGGGCTCTCTCAACGGACTAATGATTTTGATTATGATTAAGATGGCTAACTCTTTTGAAACAATTGCAGAAATGTAAGTGGCGGAAACACAATTAGAGATCATCCATTGGGCTTATGGAGTCAAAACAGTTCCAACATAACAATAACATCAACCTTACATAGAAGTGAGGACATTAAGAATTCAACCATTCAGAACACACCAAACACATATGGGACAACACAGTTTATAAATATGTGAAGGAAATTAGAGCACAATCAGTGATTTCTAAGTAATCACACATCTATACCACTGCAAATACTGAAGAGAGGATAATACACAACATTCTAAACAGTAAATTCCTTCTGATTCGTGAGAAGTGAAGCCAAGTCTTGTATTACTAAAACAAAGTTTTTACATAAAGCCAAATATCATAGCCTTTTTCAATAATTTTCCAACCCTTTGTACATCAGCTCTTCTGCTATATATAGAGCTCTGAGATTCCTCCTCCAGCATGAGGGGAACTCGAATTCAGCTTGCTATGACACCGATTCAAACTTTAACTAATTATTAAATGCAACAAACTGCTAACTAGACATTTTAGGAACCTAAGACAATTAGGAGTCTTCATGTTGATAACAACATTAATTACAATAAAGATTCATTCTTTGACAAGTGGTTCCCTTCAGTTTAACTTTGATGGATGTTTAAAGTTCCTTGCTAGCCCTTAATATCTTATCTCTTTTACTGCTTCTGCAAAGTAGGAAACTGCCCATGTTTTCCTGTGTTTGGTTTCTTCAAGGATGTTTGAGACTGATTAACCATGATGTCTTCTTTGATTACACAAGAGTGTATTGTAGTGCCACGTTCTTGATGTGTTGTAGACCCTTTCCATATATTCGTATGAAGACAAAACTTCTTCAAAGCCATTTCAAATGTTAGGGAGAAAACTAGCAGTGATTTGTATGACAAAACTTATAGTTTATATTTCTTTTCCTCCGCTTGTTTTACCTTTGCCTATTGCTTGCATATTGTAATGATCCTTTTTGACACTACTCTTTTCCAAAAAATTCTCCTTGATTACTCAAAATCTGTCAACTGAGTTTAATTATGTGGCTACAGCAGTTTGGTAGCGCGCTATGAAACTGCTGTGCATTATGCGTCTTTTTCAGCAGTTTCATAGCACGCTATGAAACTGCTGTGTAAGCACAAAACACAGTCTACACCAAAATCTTACTGACTGGAGTTTCTTTTATCTTGACATATCTCTTTCAACTGCACTGAAGCTATCAAAACTGAGTAGAGATGTATCATCTTCAAGAAATTGTAACAAGGTAAATCATCAAAATTTTGAATATAACCTTACTTTATATGTGGTTTTCTTAAAGAGATATTTCCCGATGGCTTAGTTGCATCCTCAAATCTTCAATTTTCCTTTTCATAACTCTAATCCTAGCTCTTAGTTTTGTGTTAACCCTTCTGATGAATTCTTCTTCCTTCAGTGCCAGGACTGTCCAGGTATAATATTGTGTATTACAGTCGACCACCTTTGGTATTTGAAATGTTTTATCTTCCCACAGAGCTTGCATTTTGTCAAAATGAGCCTCCTTGATTGCATGCTTCCTAGAGGCTTTCTTCAATCTAGCAATTTCAAGATTTGCTAACCTCAATTTATTTTTCAATTCTTCAACACTATATTCCTTTGGCGGTATGATTGCCTTTCCTCTATCTTCTCTAGGTAGCTGGGATGATGTTTCTAATGAAGTCACGGGTCTGTCATGAAATTTTACGATCTCCTCTGTTTCACCTGCTTCTGGCAACATCTCCTGCATTTGCTTGAAATTCCTTGTCATGGGTCTTCTTGGCTTAAAGACAAATTGAGCAACCTCATCATCAAACTTGAGCTTTTTTGAGGCTTTAACTCTTTTAGTCTTGTCTTTACTTGATTCTATCAAATCTTCTTGAACCAAGGGAGATTCTTCAATGTCAATGGCTTGCAGTAAGTCATTCAAGCTTCCCTTTGAAACAGGGCTTTCCTCAGCAACTACCTTCTTGCCTTTTTCCTTAGCTACTTGACTCCTGGTCATTCTTCTCTGAACTACTTCTCCAGTAGATGGTTCAATTCTACCTTATTTGATCTGAGTTTTCTCTTTCAGGCACTGCTGGGGTGTGTCTTGGATAACTATTGATCTGGCAAGCTCCCTTACTTGTTTCCTAGCTTTCAATTTTGTGAATCTTTTGGATCTTGTTTCTATACGATGCTCAGTTATTGGTGGAGAAGCTTTCACAACTTGGGGGATAAGACCAGTTTCATTTTTAAAGCCAGACATAAACATGAATGTGGGCCAATCCCTACCTACTCTCTGGAGTTCATGCAAAACAATCAACTTAACTAAGCTGTGGTGAAACAATGAGGTCTCACAGGCTTCTTTCCTTAACTGCACCTTGTCACACATTTTGCTTAAGCTACGGAATAAATAGAAGGGTAAATCAATAGATGTCTTTCCTGTGAAATGCAGCAGAAGCTTGAATGATATGAATACACCTTATTATATCTCCCTTCACAGGTAAGGTACCTCTATATGCAGGTAAGCAAATTGGCATATGAGTCTTTGACATAATTTCTAGGCACAGACTTGTTTAAATCTGATTCAATGAACTCCGGCTTCAAAAATTCTTTGCAGGGGGTCATATCAAATTAAAAAATTTTAAACCATTTTTCTTGTCCTCTTGGGATCTCAGTGACTGTGGAGATTACCTCTGGTGAAATTTGCAATTCAAGCACACCAACTTTTGAATTTAGTCCTGTGAAGTTCAAGGCAAACTGTTTGGTGATTTCTACATGACCTCCCTGGAGTTTTTCGCAGAAATTCCAACATCCAACCTGCTTGAATTCACGTTCCACTGCCCTGTTCTTCAAGATAATGTCGAGACCTTCAGGTTCGCTCCTCAAACATCTACCTAAGCTGTAATCTTTCCTTTCTGTAGGTCCTTCCATCAGATTTTGGTGTAATGAAAACTTGATTGACTGGCACTGTCTCAACTTTTGATTACTGCCTCGCTTGATAGCTACCTCGCTTGAATACTGCCTCAATTGACGTTTGAGGAATTCAAATTTAACATTTGCTGATTATTCCTCATGCAATAAATATAATCATGACTGTGAATACCTGGCTCTTCTTGCAACTTGCAATCCGAGCGTACCAAGGTACCTAATGACTCTAATGATGAAGAAAAGCGGTTAGACATGATAGGCGAAGTGTATAAGCTGACAAGGGATGATTTAACCATAACTGAATGTGACAGATATGAAAGCTAAGAAAGATATGCTACGGATTGCACGAATCTCCGATTTTGTAGCGCAACCAGTGTAAAATCTGGGTTTTGCGCTACGAAAAATCCTAGACTTGTTTCTGCGCTACGAAAACACCTAAGCTGCTTTATAACACATCAGAACCTCAAAAAAAACTTGATACAAGGAATTTAGGTGGGTTTTCGGACTAGTGATGAATGAGAACGAATTATTTACCTTTATGCAACCATACTACAAAGATTCTAAAGACTTAGACACAACATTGAACATGGAAAAAAAACTGAACTTGGACTAACACCTAACCTTCACAATCAAATAGATGTGAACAATTTGGTAATCGCTTCTTGAGTGATAACAAGTTTTATACCATATTTTTCTATATTACCAAGCTGACAAGTTCCCCTTCACTGTCTAAAAGCTTGATAACAAAGGTCATCCCAGGTTAGTGATTTTCTAGACTTCTTTTATCCATAAGTATGAATCACCATATCCACACACAAACTTCATAGATATTTTTGTACATCCTTGGTGGGCTCCAGTATCGCATTAATAATGCTGCAACTCCTGGGACTCCCTTCTTTACTTTTATCAGCCCGGTAGTTCGTAACAAACTTGGAAGCGACGGTGTTGTATGCACAAGTACTAGCTCTTGCCGCAGCTGTCACTTGGTTAGCTGGCATAAGTCCGCTAGGGGCTCAAGCCAACTTCTATGAGCTCTGAGAAGAAGCTTGTTAACTGATGGATGGAAGCTAACTCGAAGGAAGCTAATCTACTTGCGAAAAGAAACTGAAAAGCTGAAAGAAAGCGTAAACCCTAGCAAACCCTAATTTTACCAGCTAGTCCTACTGATGTGAAAAAGAGGATGCAAGCTACTGAAAGAGATGCCATTACTTCTAGGAAGGTAAAATACATGCGTCTAAGCTACTTCTATCTGAAGAAAACATCTTTTTGTATTTTTGAATAAGTTGTCAGAATTATCATGCATGTGCTTCCACTGTTTTTTACTGTGCCGAGCTGGATCGACGAGAGGAAATGCTTGAAAGAGGTCGAGAAGGTTCAGAGAGGGATAAGGGGTCCCTAACACCCTTCCAGAGAGTTTCATAGAGTTTGGCTATCAAGAAACCTCATTCGTGAACTTCTACAGGAAGTTTGCAGGGGTTCTACAGGATGTTCTGGAATTTCTACAGGATGTTCTATGATTTTCTACAGGATGTTCAAAAATGGGATTTTAGAGGATGGATGGATGAAGAAAGATGGAGGAGTGGGTATGGAGGTAGGATAGGGGTTTGAGGTGGTCCAGGGATTGGTGGATGGAGTTGAGAGAAGATGTAGATGGTTGGATTTGTTCAAAGAGGGCTGAAGAAATGTTGCACAAAAAGGTATGGTTATGTGGGCAAAATGGAAAACGTGAGGCAAGAAACCAAGTTAGGGGATGGAGTAGATGGTTATGATGGAGTTTGGGTGGATAGAGAAGTGAAACAGGTGCTCTGCAATTTGTGTTTCCAACTGAACCAACAAAGGCTTGCAAGAAATCAAAGACCTAGTTATGCCAACCTAATCTGATCTAGCTAATAGTAAAGAGAATGAACAGAAGCTTTATTTGCAAGGAAACCATGTATATTAACTATGCCACGAAGCATTCATAGATCTAAACATGTAACCAACTTCTGCAAACGAAAATTGTACACTAGTGATTGCATGGCAAAGAAAAAATAGTGTTTTTTAGGGCAGCAAGGTCACTTTGATCCCAACCCTTGATCCTATGAGGGAGAGGTGAAATCAAAGGTGCTCGTTGGCATTTTTCTAAAGCTTTTTCCCTGTTAATAACCTACCAACTCAATCTGAACATCAAAAGCCTTTCTAACCATCAACAGTGACCTAGTTAATCAGCACGATTTAATCTACCTAACAGAAATGGTTTTGCAAATACATAAAGAACAAATAACGATACATAAAGGAGACCTTGGCTCTCAGGTTGGGCCCAACCCCAAGAGCTATGGCTCCTATAAAGAACTCAGAGCTGATGCCAAATAGAACTGCTTTTCATTATCAAAAAATATTCATCACCAGAAAGTTATACCACAATGGCTACAAGAAAACGAGCTGAAAATGACAGCACTATAGTCCAAAAATACAACAGTTCCAAAAGTAAACTACGAAGGCTGAGGCCTTCTTATTTATACACTACGAGGGGCCTAGCATGCCTCCTAAATTCAAGGGACTCGGCTATCCCAACTGCTAGTAAACAGTTACTCTTCCCAAATCTGCTTGGCTGCCTTTAGGATTCGTTTTGGTGGCCTGTGAGCTCGGAGTTGAGGGTGGAGATTTCGAGTAAGGGCTATTTAATGCCAGAGACAACCCCCCTACAAATCCTCACCTCAAACTTGGCTTTCACCTGGCCCATAATTGCTTGGTTTTGCTCCAAAATTTGTCCAAAAAACCTGAAATAACCACGTATTAGCCTCCTAGGTAGAGTGACCACCCTTATTCATTCAAATAACATAAGCATACTAAAAAACATGCATAATCTATGAAAAATGGAGGATTGAACAAGGAAAATTAGGCAAAATGAGCCCAATAAGTTACCCAATTCGGGACTCATCAATCCTGTAGTGACCATGTTGCTAGGAAGTCCTCCTCCAGGAATCAGTTCAGATATTAGGAGGATCCTGCAGCTTTCAAAACAACACAAAGTGGGAGATTGGCACTTGTACCAAAACCACACATAAATTAGGATCTATGGCTGTGAGTTGGCCCCATACAAACTGCCCAGATACCTACCAATGAGTTTATTTGCTCTGGAGTACTACAGGCAGATAATTAACTCAAATGAGGTGCATTTTGTTAAAGCCAAAAAGAAGGCCCAACTCAGAATCAAAGATCAACTAGGCCCCTTTGTGTGTAATAGCCAAGAAGTTGGAAAAGAAGCAGAGAAAATCCTTCAAAGACTTAAACTAAAATAGAACTTCATGTGGAGATCCTTGTGACTTCATCTGCAACAAAAGGCAGAAAAACAAGATGGCTCCCTACATTCACCACCAAATCCCTGAGATAGAGAAATATGCAAATCAATTGGAATGAGTGGAGAATACTTTAATGAACAGGGATAACACTGAAGTTGTAGTTGAAAATGCTCTAATTGATCTAGAGAAAAGGCTTGATGAGAGTTCTTTCCTGCAGGTGCCAGGAGAATCTCAGGCTCAAGGAGAATCTCAAATCCAGGAAGAATTACAAGTACATAATGAATCACATGCAGAAGAAGAATCCCAGGTGAAAGAAGAGTCAAAACAGCGAGGCCTATCAGAGGAATTGACTCAAACAAGTGTATCAGAGCCCATCATGAGTACTCCCCCTACCTTGCAAACTCCTCTAAATGAGGAGAAAAGCCTTAAAAGAAATAGGGAAGAGGCCACTACATCAGGAAAAGCAACCACACAGACATATGCTGAGACTAGCCTGTTTAAAAGGCAAACGTTAAATCCTGTCTCTGAATAGAAATTCATAGAAGAAACAGTTGGGTCCACTACCACAGAAAGAGAAGGAAGCAAGCATGCGACTCCCTCTGGGGGCACACTAGAACCTTCCACATCTCACACTTAGAGGTTGGAAAGGCAACAAAGTGTTGAAGTGTTCTCATCTAGGACGGTCGCTGACAGGGACGAAGACATCAAAGAAAGGTACAAGGATATAAAATCCAAGAATGAGAGGCGAAAAGCCCAGACTTATGCATAATACCTAATGATGGCACCTACAAATCAGGCTAGGCTTATGTCAGCCTATGATGTGAAAGAGGGAAAAATGTAGATGACATTTATGAAGCCTACTACTCAGCAACCAAGAACAACAACGGACTTCAAAAGGATAGATTTCGAAGTACTAGCAAAGGACATATATCCTATTGACCAAATTGAGATACACAAGTAGATAGGGGGGATGATCTACTCCACCTTGACAGGGAAAGTCATTGCAGCTCACCAATTGCAAAATTCCTTAAATAACATATCAACTCAGTTCCAATTGGAGAAGGCCTCTTCACAGGCAAAAGACACTATAATCAAGTCCTTAGAGGACTTAATAATTGAATTGGGACATGATCCCAAAGATGTAAAGGCCACTGAAAGACTGATAAAGAAGAAGAACGATTACGTAGCTGCTTTGAAGAAGAAACTCAAGATTCCACCATTGCATCACCCTTAGACAACAAAAGTTTTGCAAACACAAAAAGGACAAGAAGAGCTTATGGACTTGGTCCTAAAGCTAAATGACCAGTTGAAAGAAACAAAGAAGGAGCTAGACAAATTGATTCAGTCCAAATAAAGTGACTTGGCCACCACTTCTAGGATTGCCATTCCCACTGTTTCTACTGCAGTTCCTTCAATGTTGGCAGCATCACTGACACCCACAGCTCCACCTACCACAACACTGCCAATAACTACTGAATCTACAACAGCAGGTGCTCCAATAGAAAACATAGCAGAGCTGGTAAAAGCCATGGAGGATATGTCAATCAAGGAAACAGAGCTTAAAAGGCTTAAAGAGAAAGTGGCAAGCTTAGAAACTGATTGTAAGCTTGCCCAAATACAACAGAGAGAAGAAACACAAAGAGCCCTAAGGATGGGTGAGAAGATAAAGGTACTAGAGAAAGATTTAACTCCACAAAAGCCACCAATATAGACCAAGGAGATGCTCTAGGAAAAATCATTGACTCTGTCAATAATATTTGGCCATCAATTCAAGTAATATTTGAGAAAACTAAATTGGTAAAAGTGGCCATTGAAGCAATTCAAAGGGTAAAGGAAGATTTAGGAGACCAGCCTGAGGATGCTAATCGACTCATCCACTTCCTGAATAGCAAGAACATACATGAACTTAATGAGATTAGTGTAGAGGATAGAACTGAAGCCATCATAGAAGTACAAAAGGTTCTTTCCAAAAGAAACCTTGTGGTTAACCTAGAGGGAAAATGCCATAACATGCAGGTGGGCATTGACAGATTCATGGCCAAGTTTCAAAGTTTAAGTGATAAAGGCCTTCCTAGTGATATGGTTATCCATGAAAAACTTATGATCCAATTGGACTACACTAACAGATTAAGGAAGTTGGCCAAGGAGAAAGCAAGCACTTCAGGTATCAAAGCCTTGCCAACATGGAAAGTATTTTATGATAATTTGGAGAATCTATTTTTTCTAGAGCATGAGGTGAAACAACTGTTTGTCACCAAGCCTAATTTTTCCAAATACACAGAGGCAGATGAAATCTATAGAAGAATTCTCAAAGTAAAGTTACCTGAGGATGAATGGTGGGAAAAGATGACAGATTTACTATAAGTTACCACAGTAAATCTGAAGGCAGCCAGATGAAACAGGTGAACAGGGTCAAAGAGTAGCAAGTTAAAGAGTATCAGTAAAAGATTCAAGATAAAGATGATTTCGGCGTACAAATATCAGCCAACTTAAAGGGCTCAAAATTCAACTACAATAGCCATCACTACCACAATAAGAGGGACAACATGATGCAGTTTTCCATCTGTCTCTATCTTCATGCTTGAAGATATTTTTATTTCCTTAATTAAATCTCAAACTGTTATGAGATATTCTGTAATATTTTTTGTAAAAATACTTCACATTTTGAAGTATTTAGGGTGGATTCAAAGACATTCTTGTAGACTTTTATCTAAAATCAAAGTGTTACTATATCAAATCTGGATTGGCTTGCTGGATCATTGAATAAAGCTCAGATATTTTTCAGGATTCTTGTGTAAAGCGAAAATCAAATAAGTATGTTCTCATGTTTATTATTGTTTTTCCTTATGTTTCTTAATAATCATATGTGTTTCTATGAAATCTAAATGGTAAACTAGGAATGATAATTCAAAACTTGCTTGAATGCACTCTGTTCTGACTGTTTACATTCTTAATGTTTTCTGCTAAACTATCTTAGTTAGGGAATTCTTGAATGCTCTCTTACTTCCGTAGTTTCTCCCTCTGGTCTATAGCAAAGGATTCTTAATTGCCCTTTGTTCATGATCACCTGTTTCCTTTCATTCTGATCTCAGTCTAAGGATTCTTAATTGCCCTTTCACCTTGGTTAGAACCATCTCATCCATTAAACTTGAAGATTTTCCTTTTGCTTTGCTAGCTTCCCTTGTAAACATTCCCTTTAATGATCTGGTCCAGTTAAGCTATCCTTTGATTGACTCCATAGCCAATGGCTTGAAGACCTAGCTCTATCGATCTGTTCTAAGAATTCCACCACCCAACTTTCAATCCAAAATCAAAATCCTCATGAACACTAAGAACTAGCCTAAAATCTAATAAAAGAAAAGTTAAATCATAAAGAGAGAGCCCTCTCTAGACTTAGGTTGGCTAGAACCTGAGTCTAAAATATTGGTTTGTGGTTACCTTGGATTATTCCTTCTTTTGATAACTTCTTAGTAATAACATAGTGGCGACCATACTGGGGAATCAAATCCTCAGTCTTAATAAAGCTTTGAGAAATTTCAAGTCTTTATTTCAAGCCTCTTGAAGGGTTTATTAGAAGTTATTTACAAAATTTTTACAAAAAGAAAATAATCAAAAAAAGCTTGGAATATGGCTTCAAGGAGAACTCACTAACTAGGGCCAATCCTAATCCAAATCCTCCCCCAGTAATGGATAATCCCAACCTAATTTCAAGAAGATCTAGAAGACAAGAAAGTTCAGTAAGTCCAACACCTTTAATCAAAGCAGATTCATGTCCCGATGAGAGGTTGTTTTTAGAATACCTCCCTTTTGATCAGTCATTTGACCTTTCCTTATTTAGAACCATGTCTGAAAGTGCACTTGATGACATAGTTCTAGATCCAAAATATATTGCAGATCTTGAAGTCCAAAAGGAAAACCTGTCAATTGATGAGTATATTTTAAATTCCCCTCAGTCATCCCTTACTACTTTTAAAATCCCTAAGCTTTCTGAAATAGTTTCAACTTCCTTTAGTTCACCATTATTCCCCTCTTCCTCCGAAGTTCATTCCTCACCTCCATTCATACCCTCACTTCCCTACCAACCTTTCGTTACCTATCAAACACCCATCGTTCCTAATTCTCCATCAACTACTGTATTATCCCCTGCTACCTCAACTCCATTTCTTAGCCCTACCCAACTTAGAGCCATGGCAGATAGATATGCCCCCCTTGTGTTACCTGCTCCACTAGGTGCCATGCCACAAGACTATCAGAACAAAATTGTCCAATTTAATGGCATAGGACCTTATACAACACAACAACATCTAAACAAGATGACAAATTACTTTGAATTACATGAAATTGATATTGGAGATGTTCAAATGAGACAGTTTGCTTAGACTCTAGCTGGTGATGTTAGGAAATGGTTTAGAGAATTTCCTGCTAATAGCATAGATAGTTTAGAACTATTTTATCAGAAATTTTTAAATAGATGGGAAAAGAAAAAGAACCCTCTGCAGATTCTTTCAAAATATGAAAGCATCGGGAGAGGACCAAATGAAACAGTCCAAGATTACTGTACCAAATTTAACAATATATACAATGCAATACCAGTCAATCTTAGACCCCCACTTGACTTAGCTCTGATAAAGTTTCCTGATCGGTTTGATACTGATATGGCATTCCAAATTAGGGAGAGAAATCCTTTAACTTTAGAAGACATGAAAAGTGTAACAGTTAGTGTAGAAGCTAACTTGCTAGCAAAAATAGCTACAATTAGGAATGAAAGGAGAGGACTTGTGAAAGATGAAGCCTCACCCTCTGACCTTGAAATAAATGTCCTAACCAAAGGAATGGAAAAACTGATGGATAGGATAGAGAACATTGAAAGGAAGCCTCAATGGGACAATCAACAAGAACCTCCACTGAGAAATCCAAACTTTAGAAAGAATCAAAATCAAAATACTGGAAAAAATGGACCTGATCACAATATTAGGCCTCCTTTTCAAGAAAACTATGCTAAAAAATCCCATTCAAAAGACCCTAAAAAAGACACACAAATAAACTTAATGGGATTAGATGAAGAGGAAATTGTCTTCTTGACTCAAGATGATCAGGAATTACATATGCTTTAGCAATTGCGAACCCAATTTGGGGAATCATTCTATTATAAACAAGGGTATGAATTTGTTATCTTCGAAGTACACAAACAGTACAACTTGAGGAGTAAAAAGAACACTGATACTCCTGACCAAAACAAGAAATTAATACCAAATCAACCTAAGAAAATCAAAACAACTCCAGTTACTAAAACTCTCCAAATCCTCTCTAGACCAAATCATAACCCTTCTAATCCCACCATTGTAGATGTAACCAATGACCAATCTCCTGATGATCAACCATCCACTTCAATACCCTCCAAGGAGACAATGGAGAAATCTCCAAACATCATATTAGAAAATCCACAGAAAAAGACTTCAAATGCAAAAAAAGAAGAACAATCTACTCAAACTCTTGCCACAAAAATTCCAAACCCTCAAACAAAAAAAGCCCCTTTGCCTTTCAATTTGGGAGTCGAGGTGGCTAAGCTAAAAATTTCAGTCCCCTTAACAAAGTTGATTAAAAATGAAACTTACAAATCTCAAATAAGCAAATCCTTAAACTTCGTTGAGAATGAAGACTATGTTAACTTGTTTGATGATCAACCTGAGCTTATGTTCGGTCCTAATGTCAATGGAAAACCATTAGGAGGGATACCCCCCTTTTATATTAGCCTTAACATTCATGATAAGATCTTACACAATGCAATGATAGATTCTAGGGCTTCACACAATTTAATGCCTAAATCTGTTATGGAAAAATTGAACTTAGACATCACTAGAACTTACAAGGACCTGTTTTCATTTGATTCAAGTCAAGTAAATTTCCTAGGGTTAATCAAAGACCTGTGTGTTTCCTTAGTGCAATATCCTGCTAAGACAATTCTCATGGACATAGTTGTTGCCGATATACCACCTAAATATGGTATGCTCTTGTCTAGATCATGGGGGGCTAAACTCCAAGGATCTTTGCAACTTGACATGTCATATGCCACAATTTCAATATTTGGACATCCTAAAAAATTGTACAAAGAGACCCTAATGAAATATGTAGTGAGTAGCCAGGCTAGGCCTCAAAACTTTCCTATCTATTCCATGTATTCTGACATCAATTCTTTTATTCTGTACAATTCTGAACAAACACACATACCTGCTTCAAACAACATTATTTGAGAAGCAAAAGAAATTGCAATTACAATTTAAAATGAAATTTTCCAAACCCAAGAGCTTTCAGATAAAAAAAGATGATCAAGATCCCTTAATCAATGAAAATTTTGTCCCCCCGGACAGTAAGAATTATGAACACAAAATATTATGGCATCTTGAATTTGATGGATCAGTGAATAAATTAGGAGCAGGAGCAGGAGTATGGATTTACAACTTAGAGAATGATTACTCAGAGGGCCATGCTTACAGACTAAATTTCAAATGCACTAATAACATGGCTGAGTATGAAGCACTTATTTTAGGTATCAAATTGGTTAGAAAGTTAGGAGCTATAAGAGTTTCTATTATGGGAGATTCTAAGTTGGTTATAAAACAAATTAATGTTGTATATATGACCAAAGACCCTAGATTAGGTTTTATAGAGGAATAGTTGTAGAAATATTGAACACTTTTCTAGAAACTAAGCTTGCAGTCATTCCAAGGAAACATAATATGTAGGCTCATAGTTTAGCAATGTTTGCCATCAATTTTAAGTTACCATTCCAACCTAACCATCAGTACACTCCTAAGGTTAGGCACAGACCTACTATCCCAGATAACTTAAAAAACTGGCAAGTATTCACTAATGACCAACAAATAAACAATTTTTTAACCTTAGAGGAGGAATGTGTAAATAGTAATATAGATACTAACATAACATTAGATCCCTGTTTTACAGATAAAATAGAAATTAACAAATTAGAATATGCAGATATAGATAGATACCATCCCACTAAATTTACAAAATCATATATACAAAGCCTAAAGCAAGTTGAAATTGAAGAGATAATTAACGAAGATTCTAAAATCATTAATGTCAAAGACAACTTTTTGCCCAAAGGATTAAATCCTTTGGAAGACTTGTTGTCTCAAATGATGTCCCTAGAAAACCAAGGATGGAACCCTTAAAATATGATATAGAGGAGTGTAACATAGGTACTGAGGAAAATCCAAAATTGATAAAACTTTCTAAGTCCTTACCTCCTACTGAAAAAGTAAAATACATTGAATTACTAAAGGAATTCCAAGATGTTTTTGCTTGGAGTTATGAGGACCTCAAGTCCTATGACACGAGCATAATACAACATACCATCCCCATAAAATAAAACCAGAAACCCTTTAGGAAGAAGCTTAGGAGGATTAATCCTATTCTATTGCCTTCTATTGAAAGGGAAATCAGAAGAATGTACGAAGCTAAGATAATAACACCAATTAGATTCTTTGATTGTGTTTCAAATTTGGTGCCCACAAGGAAAAAAACTGGTGAGATTAGACTATGTGTTGATCTTAGGAATCTCAATAAAGTTTCACTCAAATACAATTACCCTCTCCCTAAAATGGATCATATATTACAAAGGGTAGTAGGGTCAACCAGAATCTCATTATTGGGTGGGTTTTCTGGTTACAATCAGATTTTAGTTCACCCAGATGACTAGGCTAAAACTGCATTCACTACTCCTTAGGGCAAATTCATGTATGTGAAGATGCTTTTTGGATTAAAGAATGCAGGAGCCACTTTTCAAAGAGCTATGGACATAGCTTTTGCTAAGGAAATTCATGACTTCCTAGTCACTGTATTTTCTAAATCTGATAAACAACACTTAGATCATCTAAGGCATGTTTTCATCAAATGTAGTGTTAGTGTCAGTCTTTACAGCCTTCCTCCAGTGATCAAACATGCTCTTGCAAAGTGATTTTGAAGTGTCAAGGTCAAATTTTGTCATTTCAAAGAGTTTTCAAGCAAAATTTGGTCACTAGGCATTAGGTCTAGGGTTTGCTTTCACTCCTTCTAAAGTTGTCCAAATGGCGGTCTAGGTCATCATTTAGCTGAGTCTATCATCATTCATAGGGTTGTCATTATCATGTCAGTGTCTAATGAGTCATTTTACGTCTTGTTCATGCTTCAGTTG
>APFE031596724.1:0-32337 GCA_000404065.3 Pinus taeda | reverse complement strand
AGAAGGATGAGCTCGACCCCTAGAGGTGGGGAAAGAGGTTTGTCCTTCTATATTATGCCCTCTCTTTCTCATTTTGTGGGTTGGACTCTAGAGGGAGAAGTGCTATTGTATTATTGACTTGTATTTTCTTCAATTTGAGGAAAAAGGAAGGCCAGGGTTTTGCAGACTTCATTGTGGATTCTTGTGGATTATTATGTTGATGGTGTGCTTCCTACTGTTATTTTAAGTGTGTTTATGTGTTCCATTCCTTGATCTCTTGCTGCTATTTAAACAAAAGAAGTGATAAAGTTTGAATTCATGCATGTCATGCTCAGCTTTCAATTTTGTTTAAATTTTATGTTTTCCACCGTCTAGAGAGGATTCAAATCATTTTTTGCCCTCTTTAGCTTTTCTCCTTTCCTCCTGATCATCTCTTTCAACTAAAGGCATCAGCATAGATTCCTACCTTGCCCCAAGGAATCACCTGCAAAAACTGAGCTCAATCCCCGCACCCTGAGTTGCACTCCCTCCAATTGCCACCAAAAAAATCCAAAAACTCTAAACCAATCCCCCATATCAGTTTACTAGCCTAAAATCCTTGTTCCTAATTGGTCAACTCATCCTATTGACAAAATCCATCGATTTTGACCCGAGAGAGCCTTCTCATACCTTGTAGGGCTAGCTACGAGGTGAAATGGTTTGATGTAGCCTTGAGAGTTTGTCTATCTCAGCCTAGGTGAATTCCAAGCACTAACATGTAGGAAGTATGGAATTTCTTTGAATCCTACAAAATATTTATTTGGATTAGAAGAAGGTAAATTGTTAGGCCACACAATCTCTAAAGATGGTATCCGAATAGATCCTGCAAGAATTGAAGCCATCTTACAGATACACCATCCTAGGAGCATTAAAGAATTACAAGCCTTTTTAGGGAAAATAAACTTTCTTAGGAGATTTATTTCTAACTTAGCAAAATTAATTAGATCAATGAATAACATTCTGAAGAAAGATTCGACCATAAAATGGACAGTTGAGGCTAAGAGATCCTTTGAAGATATTAAACTAGCCTTCACAAAAACACCAATTTTGATCAGTTCAAAGTTTGATAGGGATTTCATTATATTTTCCTTTGCCTCAGAACATAAAATTGTTGCAATCCTACTACAGAAAAATGATGAGGGTTATGAACAACCTATTGCCTTTTTTAGCAAAGCCCTTAGAGATGCCCCTTTAAAATACAATATAATGGAAAAGAAAAAAATTTCTTTGGTCAAAGCTATCAAAGATTTTAGAGTTTACATTTTATATTCTCGTGTAATAGCCTATGTCCCCGATGCAGTAGTCAAGTATATCCTAACTCAGGATGGTCCAGATGGAAAGAGAGGGAAATGGATTGCTACTATATTAGAATATGACCTAGAAATCAAGCCAACAAAGTTAATCAAAGGCCAAGGTTTAGCCAAGCTCATGGCTGAATAAAACTGTCAGGCCTTAGATATAAATTTTATTGCAAAAATGGATAATGGAGAGGAGATGGTGACTCCACCAATCAACCAGGCCTTTATTGAACCACCATGGTATGCTGAAATCATATATGTTTGACAACGTTTACAAGCTCCTCCTGAATTATCCATGACCAAAAGAAAGTTTTTAAAAATGAAATCTTTAAAATTTTCCATAATTGACAATGCTTTGTTTTGGAGGAATCATGAATGTATCCTTCTTAACTGTTTACTGAAAGAATAATTTGATAAGGTGTTACAAGAGTTTCATGTAGGTGACTGTGGAGGACATCTTTACTGGAAAACCATTGCTAACAAGATTCTTAGAGCTGGTTTCTATTGGCCCGCTTTACTTTCTGATGTAAAGAAATTTGTAACCTCATGTGATAAATGCCAAATTTTTGAAGAAAATAAAAAGCTTTTACCCCTTCCCTTAAAACTAATATCTACTGAAGCACCTTTTCAACAATGGGGTCTTGACTTCATTGATGAAATCCACCCACCTTCCTCTGCCCAACACAAATGGATTCTCACTACTACAAATTATGTTACCAAATGGATAGAAGCCATACCATCAAGACAAGCCACTGATATTGTTATAATAACCTTCCTTGAGTCTAATATCCTATCTAGATTTGGGTGCCCAACCAAGATCATCATTGATAATGCAACAACCTTCAGATCTAAGAGAATGATTGATTTACGTAATAAGTACCATATAACTTTGGGTCATTCCACAACTTATTACCCCCAAGGAAATGGACTAGCAGAGTCCTCAAATAAAATTATGGTAAATATCATAAAAAAAATTTAGAAAACATGGAACAATAAGCTAGTGAATGCCTTATGGGAAGACAGGCTAACCACAAAGAAATCCATTGGTACTAGTCCTTATCATTTAGTTTATGGAATGGAAGTTGTTTTCCCATCTTCCTTGGGAACACCAGTCATGAAACTACTCCAATAGTTGTAGGTTGAACCAAATGACATTCAAAGGAGAATCAACCAAACAATTCACTTACAACAGACTAGAGAAGAAGTGTACATCAGAGCTCAAGTTGTGCAGGAAAGGATTAAGAAGACTTTTGACAAAAGGACTAAGGTAGAAGATTTTTATCTAGGGGACAAAGTTTTAAAATGGGATTCAAGAAGAGAGGATAAAGGTAAACATTGGAAATTTGATTTCCTATGGAAAGGCCCATATGTCATCTATGCTTTCAGAGGTAATAATGCTTTCTCCCTAAGAGAAATACATGGTATAGAAGTAGACGGAGGACCAGTTAATGGTCGAATTCTTAAATACTACATTAAACCTAGTTACTGATTTCACTAATTATTTGTACATATTCTGTTTTTCAAAAGTCTAGAGTGGATTGGACAGTAATTTTTGAAATTGGAGCCTGAAGAGAAGGCCCTAAGCTTCAAAATTTTTGTTGTCATAAATAGCAATAAGGCAGAAAAGTGAAAGGGAAAAAGTTGCAGAGTCACATCACAGCAATTCAAAAGGCCATTGATCTATAAGTTCTTGACATTTCACTAGAAAATGCCATCCCCAAGTGAAGCCACTGTTAGGTTCCTATACCAATAGGAGTCATAATTTTTGAATGGCTAAGATTAAAACTGTAATATGTACATACCTTTGCTTTCTGCAAATATTTTCCATATTCAAAAAAATAAAAAATGTAAAGAGAGTATGTCCTAAAAGAAAAATCACAGGACAAAAAGAATAAAAAGGTAAAAAAAGATGGAAAATATGAACCCCAAGAAAAGAAAAGACCATGAAAGTGTGCAAGTCAAAATGTCACTACTATTTAATTTTTGTGTAAAATAAATGATTATGTGCAACTTGTAATCTTTGCCACAATCCATGATAGTCAAAATGTTTAAATTTGGCTATTTCATGTTTCAATTTCATGTCCATAGATAGAGAATAAAATTTGACCAAACTGTTTAATCTTGGCACATAAGTAAATAGGTAGAGTAAATAAAAGGAGCTCAACTGTTTAATCTGAGCCCTTGGATGTAATAAAGTTAGATTTAGTTAGTTTACCATTGGAAAGAAAATAAAAATGTTTGATAAGGGTTTGCTAGCTAAAATTCACCCTAATAAAGAGAAGTAAAAATGGTAGGATGAGTAGATGGGTAAGTAGTAGAAAGGTTGCATAATTTTGATGATTGATTAGATAAAAGCATGAGCATCATCTTTTTCATCATAAAGTTCCAAATGTGAGTCGGCACTCAAGCATGCAGATGGATATCAAAGTCAATTGATTAATTTCCCTCATTCATTTCACGTTTTACTTAACGAATTCCAAAAATAAAGATCAAAGTACTCAAAACCCTAATTCAAAGAGGCTCAGAGCATTTCTCTGACTTTTGGAGGGACCAGACCCTCGGCTCAATGACTTATAGGCTATAAGTACTAAATCCCCTCATAAGAATTCATTTCCCCCCCAGATCATTCATTTTCCCTAAATAATACTCTTTCCTGAGGTTAAATCACTTTTACTTAGGGAGAGTATTCATTCCCCCCACATAAACCATTTTCATATCAAAAACTCACAAAAAACAATATATCCTAAGTTTTGTCGAAAAGCATTAAAAACATGAAAATGGAATGCTTAGGGTATGGTGCCCCTTCCACTCATTTAACTAAATTACTAATTTATTTATTAAATCCTTAATGAAAACCCTTTCTCGTATCTATCTTAACTCCCACAATAATTAATTACTCCCATTGCAGTTTAACTATATAAACTAACGTTTCTACCCCCGGACCCATTAATTAATCGATACTCAATTAATTAGTTAATCAAACCCAATTAAAGTCCACCTGAAGCCTTAACCCCAGCCTTAATCATGCATTAAGCCAAAACCATCACGCTTTAATGCCCGTCGCCCCCCCCCCCCCCATTACCTTCCGTGCAACTCCCGCGCCCGACCACCACATGATCTTCCCCCTCTCCATCTGACGGCCCATGTTGATTTCGGAAGGGCCCAAAATGGGTTGCTTTCCACTGGGCCCCAAGGCGATGTGGCACTCGATGAATGGAATTGGGCAGCCTCCCCCCAATATCGCCAAGCGTCCAAAGGCTGTGCGAAGTAAACCACTTACCGCCAGCCCGCTACTCACCAAAACAGTCACTATTCACCCCACTATGCAACAAACGGTCATTGTTCACCTGTACCCGCCAAATTGACTTTTCACGCATAAATCCAAAAAAGCCCCAAATCATTGTTTTTATTGTTATTTCAACTAAAAACTTCCATGCACGCGTCTGTGAACGTCCAAGCTGTCAACCCACGTACAATTGCACTCTGAAGACACCAAAAGCTCCCAAATTTCCTTCCAGCCTAATTGAAGCCTTTTCAACCATTCAAAATTGTCATTCACCTGGTTCAGACCCAGTTTTGTCAAATTCTAGGTATTTAAGCCAGAATCCATTGAAAAACTCTGGCAATTTCCAAACCATTCACTAATTTTTCATAATAGAAATTAAAGGGAAACTCTAGTAATTAAAAACTCACCTGGAATTGAACCACCATTACCTTAAAGACTGAAAATTTACCTTCCCCATTCCTAAATCCACAAGAACTAAGAACGGTTGCCCCAATTGCCATGGATGTCAAACCAATTACCACTCCTCACCTGGACCTGGACTACCTTCCCCTGGTTGATAAAGATTTCCAAATCAAGGACACCTCTTTCCATGAATCCCCACTCAAATTATACTGTTGATACAGAGACCAATACCTAAATCATGCTGATAAAAATAGGTCTTTAGGAGTCTAATTTTCCCAAGTATCAATTTCCTGAGGTACACATCTTTCCAAAGATTGTCCATTATTGCCATGAAAACTACATTCCCAGTCAAAGAGCAGTGATGTCCCCAGACCAGACTGTACTTTTCACCATCATTGCTGATTCCATAAATGAAATGCCACAACTTCAACCAGGACAAAATTTAACCCCTATCTCAATTGGAGACCTACTAGAAAGATTCCCCAAGCTAACCACTGCAAAGCTTGCTGAAATGTTCCAAACTTTTATTGTAGAAGAAAAACATATCCCACAAGATCCTCCCACATATGTATATACCATATTTTCTCAATTTGGCCAAGATATTGTAGCAATGATATCCAGTATCTTAGGCTATACCACCAGTGAATACATAGATGAAATCATCTTAGCCTTCATGCCTATTTTCACTCCAAGACAACCCTCTGTTGTCATGTCTGATTATGCCAAGTACATAGCTGATATGAAAGAGTATTCAAGTATTCTTCAGTTTTATACCATCTTTTTCTATATTACCAAGCTGACAAGTTCCCCTTCACTCTCCAAACTCTTGATACCAAAGGTCGTCCTAGGTCAATGATTTTCTGGACTCCTTTGATCCATAAATATGACTCACCATATCCATACATAGACCTCATAGATCTTTTTGTACATCATGAAGTGACCATGTTGCTAGAAAGTCCTCCAAGAATTAGTTCAAATATTAGGAGGATCCTGCAGCTTTCAAAACAACACAAAGTGGGAGATTGGTACTTATACCAAAATCACAGAGAAATTAGGATCTATGGCTATGATTTGGCCCCATATAACTGCCCAGATACCTCCCAATGAGGTTATTTTATATGGAGTACTATAGGCAGATAATCAACTCAGATGAGGTGCATTTTGTTAAATCCAAAAAGAAGGCCCAGCTCAGAATCAAAGATCAACTAGGCCCCTTTGTGTGTAATACCTGAGAAGCTGGAAAATAAGCCGAGAAAATCCTTCAAAGACTTAAACTAAAGTGTAGCTTCATGTGGAGATATGATCCCTGTGACTTCATCTGTAAAAGAAGGTAGAAAAACAAGATGGCTCCCTACATTCACCATCGAATCCCTGAGATAGAGAAATATGCAAATCAATTGGAATGGGTGTAGAATACTTTAGTGGACAGGGATAATATTGAAGTTGCAGTTGAAAATACTCTAATTGATCTAGAGAAAAGGCTCGATGAGGGTTCTTTCCTACAGGTGCCAAGAGAATCACAAGTACATAGTGAATCACATGCAGAAGAAGAATCCTAGGTGCAAGAAGAGTAAAAAAAACTAGGCCTATCAGAGAAATTGACTCAAACAGGTGTACCAAAGCCCATCGTGAGTACTCCCCCCTACCTTGAAAAATCCTCTAAATGAGGAGAAAATCCTCAAATGAAATAGGGAAGAGGCCACTACATCAAGCAAAGAAACCACTCAGACATATGTTGAGACCAGCCGGGTCAAAAGGTAAAGGTTAAATCCTATCTCTGAATAGGAATTCACAGAAGAAATCGCTGGGGCCACTAGCACAGAAAGAGAAGGAAGCAGGCATGCCACTCCCTCGGGGGGGGACACTAGAACCTTCCACATCTCACACTCAGATGTTGGAAAGGCAACAGAGTTTTGATGTGTCCTCATTTAGGATGCCAGCTGACAGGGACCAAGACATCAGAGAAAGGTACAAGGATATAGAAGCTAGGAATGAGAGGCTAAAAGCCTAGACTTATGCACAATACCTACAGATGGCACCTACAAATCAGAATAGGCTTATGTTAGCCTATGATGTGAAAGAGGGAAAAATGCGGATGACATTTATGAAGCCTACTACTCAGCAACCAAGAACAATAGTGGACTTCAAAAGGATAGATTTCAAAGTATTAGCAAAGGACATACATCCCATTGACCATATTGAGTTGCACAAGCAGATAGGGGAGATGATATACTCCACCTTAATAGGGAAAGCCATCGCAGCTCACCAATTGCAAAATTCCATAAATAACATATTAGCTCAGTTCCAATTGGAGAAGGCCGCATCACAAGCAAAAGACACCAGAATCAAGTCCTTAGAGGACTTAATCATTGAATTGGGACATGATCCCAAAGATGTAAAGGCCACCGAAAGACTGATAAAGAAGAAGAACGATGACATAGCTTCTTTGAAGAAGCAACTCAAGATTCCACCATTGTATCACCCTCAGACAGTAGAGGTCTTGGAGACACAAAAAGGACAAGAAGAGCTTATGGACTTGGTCCTAAAGATAAATGACCAGTTGAAAGAAACAGAGAAGGAGCTAGACACATTGATTCAGTCTAAACAAAGTGACGTGGCCACCACTTCTAGGACTGCCATTCTCGTTGTTTCTACTGCAGTTCCTTCAATGTTGGTCACATCACTGGCACCCACAGCTCCACCTATGAGAACATTGCCAATCACTACTGAATCTACAACAGCAGGTGCTCCAACAGAAAAGACAGTAGAGCTGATAAAAGCCATGGAGGATATGTCGATCCAGGAAACAGAGCTTAAAAGGCTTAAAGAGAAAGTGGAAAGCTTAGAAACTGACTATAAGCTTGCCCAAACACAATAGAGAGAAGAAACATAGAAAGCCCTAAGGATGGGTGAGAAGATCAAGGTACTAGAGAAAGATTTAACTCTGCAAAAGCCACTAGGACAGACCATGGAGATGCTCTGGGCCAATATCATTAACTCTGTCAATGATATTTGGCCACCAATTCAAGTAAAATTTGAGCAAATTAAATTGGCAGAAGTAGCCACTGAAGTAATTCAAAAGGTAAAGGAAGATTTAGGAGACCAGCCTAAGGATGCTAGTCGACTCATGCACTTCCTAAATAGCAAGAACAAGCATGAGCTTAATGAGCTTGGTGTAGAGGATAGAACTAAAGCCATCATAGAAGTCAAAAAGGTTCTTTCCAAAAGAAACCTTATGGTTAACCTAGAGGAAAAATGCCATAACATGTAGGTGGGCATTGACAGGTTCATGCCCAAGTTTCAAATTTTGAGGGATAAAGGCCTTCCCAGTCCTATGGTCATCCATGATAAACTTATGACCCAATTGGACTACACTGACAGATTAAGGAAGTTGGCCAAGGAGCAAGCAAGCACTTCAGGTATCAAAGCCTTGCCAACATGGAAAGTATTGTATGATACTTTGGTGAATCTGTTTTTTCTAGAGCATGAGGTGAAACATCTGTTTGTCACCAAGCCTAATTTTTCCAAATACACAGAGGTAGACAAAATCTATAGAAGAATGCTCAAATTAAAGTTACCTGAGGATGAATGGTGGGAAAAGATGATAGATTTACTATAAGTTATCACAGTAAATCTTAAGGCAGCCAGATGAAACAGGTGAATAGAGTCAAAGAGTAGCAGGTTAAAGAGTATCAGTAAAAGATTAAAGATAAACATGATTCCAGTGTACAAATATCAGCCAACTTAAAGGGCTCAAAATTCAACTGCAACAGCTAGCACTGCCACAATAAGATGGACAGCATGATGCAGTTTTCCATCTATCTCTATCTTCATGCTTGAAGATATTTTTATTTCCTTAATTAAATCTCAAACTGTTATGACATATTTTGTAATATTTTTTGTATAAATACTTCACATTTCAAAGTATTTAGGGTGGATTCAAAGACATTTCTGTCTAAAATCAAAGTGTTATTGTATCAAAACTGAATTGGCTTGTTGGATCATGAAATAAAGCTCAGATATATTTCAGGATTCTTGTATAAAGCGATAATCAAATAAGTATTCTCTCATGTGTATTATTGTTTTTCCTTATGTTTCTTAATAATCATATGTTTTTCTATGAAATCTAAATGGTAAACTAGGAATGATAATTCAGAACTTGCTTGAATGCACTCTGTTTTGACTGTTTACATTCTTAATGTTTTCTGCTAAACTATCTTACTTAGGGAATTCTTGAATGCTTCCTTACTTCCATAGTTTCTCCCCCTTGGTCTATAGCAAAGGATTCTTAATTTCCCTTTGTTCATGATCACCTCTTTCCTTTCATTATGATCCCGGTCTAAGGATTCTTCATTGCCCTTTCACCCTAGTTAGAACCATCTCATCCATTAAACCTGAAGATTTGCCTTTTTCTTTGCTAGCTTGCCCTGTGAAAATTCCCTTTAATGATCTGGTCCAATTAAGCTATCCTTTGATTGACTTCATAGCCCAATGGTTTGAAGACCTAGCTCTATCAATCTGTTCTAAGAATTCCACCACCCAACTTTCAATCCAAAATCAAAATCCTCATGAACACTAAGAACTAGCCTAAAATCTAATAAAAACAAAATTAAATCATAAAGAGAGAGCCCTCTCTGGACTTAGGTTTGCTAGAACTTGAGTCTAAAAGATTGGTTTGTGGTTATCTCAGATTATTCCTTATTTTGATAACTTCTACATAAAACTTCTGAGTGATAACAGGTGGTTTACATAGTTACTTGAGTCATACAATTCTTATGTTTAACCCCACAAAGCTAGATGAAGTTTGTGTGCAGACAACTTATTTAGAAGCAAGAGGGAAAAATGTTCCTCAAGAGACTAGCAAGAATTCATTCAAGAGTGGATAAAAAGGAAATGGTAATTTCAAAGGCAAGGGTAAAAAGAATGCTTAAGTGAAGAAAGAGGGAGAAAAACTCAGATGTAAACATTGTTCAAACAAAGGCCATGATGAAGACCATTGTTGGAAACTTCATCCTTAGTTGAGACCCAAAAAGTTTAACAACAAGGGGAAACAAAAGACTATTGCAACAACTCAACATGATTTAGGATTTGATTTTGGCAATGAAACCAAAATCGCAGCCATGGGATTGAAAGGTTTGGATTCTATTGCAAGTACTAGTTCTTCTAGCAAGCCCATTGAAACTCAAAATGAAAAAGAAAGAATTGAGATTTTCCATATCAAGGTCATAACAAATTATAACAAAGTAGATACTTTGTTTGATAGTGGATCCCAATCCAACCTTATTTCAGAAGCCATTGTAAAGAAACTAAATTTGGAAACCATTCCTCATCCTAAACCTTATCCTTTGGGTTGGGTGTGTAATAATGCACAATTGCAAGTAACAAGAAAATGCATAATTAAATTTGCCATCACTACAAATTTTATTGATGAGGAAGAACTTGATGTAGTACTTATATGATAGGAAATCCATCATTCATCGCAATGAGAACAAGTATCATTTTTTAAAAGATGGGATTGAGTATATTGTTAGAGCACATCGCAAGAAATTATATCGCAAGAAATTAAATTTGTCTCTTGTGAATGTTGGACAAATGAAGAGGCTTGTTAATGCTAGTAACAATTTTGTATTGTAACTGATGATCAAACCCAAAGATGATACTGAAAACGAATCCTTCCAAGGATGTGATGAAAAATTAAATCTGATTTGATTGAATGTGTTAACACATATGATAATATGTTTTAGGAACCTAAAGGATTGCCTCCTAAAATAGGAACCCAACATGGCATCCAATTGCAGCAGGATTCTCCTCTTCCAAATATTGGCATGTATAGGATGTCAGTTATGGAGAATGGAAAAATTAAGAAACGAATCCAAGAGTTTCTTGATAAAGGGGTCATCAAACCAAGAACATCTCCTTGTGGGTCTCCTGTATTTTTGGTACCAAAGAAGGATGGTACATGGCACATTTGTGTGGACTTTAGAGCCATGAGAAAAATTATAGTAAAGAACTGTTATCCTCTTCCTTGAATTGATGATTTGATTTATCAATTGAAAGATGTTGCTTATTTTACTAAGTTGGACTTGAGAAGCGGTTATCACCAGATTAGGATTGTTGAAGGTGATATTTGGAATATAGATTTCAAAACAAAGCAAGGTTTGTTTGAATGGTTGGTTAGGCCATTTAGGCTTTTCAATTCTCCTGCAACATTCATGAGAGTTATGAATGATGTTTTAAGACCATTTCTTGATGATTTTCTAATAGTCTACTTAGATGATATATTTTGTTTTAGCAAGACTCGTGAAGAACATGTCAAGCATGTTAGGCAAGTTCTAGATGTCTTAAAGAAATAAAAGTTGTTTTTGAAGATGTCTAAATGTGAATTTGGGAAAACCTCGTTAGTACATTTGCACCATATTTTTGGAGGGGGTGAATTGAAGATTGATCCTTCAAAGGTCGAAGTCATTTTGAATTGGCCTAAACCCAATAATGTAATAGAGATTAGAAGATTTCTGGGAGAAACCCAATATTGGAGAAAGTTCATTTCTAACTTATTGTCCATTGCAGCTCTATTACATGCTTTGACAAGTGTGAAACATGTTTTTCAGTGGGGAGGCAAGTAGTAGAAAGTCTTTGATGCATTAAAAGAGCGAATCAGTAACACCATTTCTTGCACTTCCAGATCTAATGTAGCCATTTGAGATACAAACTGATGCAAGTGACTATGCCATGGTAGCAGTTTTGATGCAACATGATAAGCCTATCTGTTATCATTCTCAAACCTTTACCAGTGCAGTGATTACCTATCCAACATATTACAAAGAGTTTTATGCTTTGGTGCAAAGTGTGAATAAATGGAAACATTATCTGATGCATAAGGAAACTACCATTCACATTGACCATCAACCTTTTCATTACATGCAATCACAAACCAAGCTACAACAAGTGAGACATTTCAGATGGATAGGTTTCTTGTAGTAATTCCAATTGGTAATAAGGTATAAGAAAGGTATGTATAACAAAGTTGTTGATATGTTATCTAGACCAATTGTTAATGGATCTATTATTATTAAGAATAATTCTATCATTCATGAGACCAATGTTAAACAATATGCTTTAGATGAAGACTTTAAGGATGTATATGCAACTTTCTGTCAAGGCAACCAAGTAGAGGAATTGGATTATCATGTTCATGATAAATTGTTGTATCATCTTGGCAGGGTATGTATTTCACAGGGTGAAAGATTCAACATCATAAGGGAAGCGCATACTGCTCTTATTATTTGCCACTTTGGTGTAGGCAAGATGGTGGCACAATTAAATAGATATTTTTATTGGCCTCGTATGAATGAAAGTGTGTCATGATATGTAAGAGGATGTTCTTTGTGTGCTACTAGTAAGCTTCACAATAAAAATTTTGGATTGTATACTCCACTTCCTATTCCTTCCCATCCTTGGGAAAGTGTTTCTATGGATTTTTTGGGAGGGTTATCCTTGTCTAGGAAAGATCATGATTATCTTTATGTTGTTGTGGATTGTTTTAGAAAAATGTGTATTTTGATGCCTCGTAAGAAGCAGGTTACAGTTGAATAGACAGCACAAATGTTCTTTCAAAATGTATGGGTGAATTTTGGGTTGCCCACATCTATTATTTATGATCGAGATTCTCAGCTTCTCGGGAAATTTTGGCCAATTTTATGGGGACTCGTGGACACCAAGTTGAAGAAGAGAGCGACATTCCATAAACCGATGATCAAACCAAAGTGGTGAATAGAACAATAGTACATCTTCTTCATGGTTATTGTAGCAAACATCCCAAGGTTTTGGCTGGGCACTTACACTACATTCAGTATGCTTACAACTGGGTTGAGCATTCATCGAATCAAACATCTCCATTTGAGGCATGCTTGGGATACTTACCAAAATCTCCTTTAGATTTTATCTTTGGGAAAGATGTTTCTATTGATGGACATAGTGACATAGATAAGGCCAAGTGATTCATTGAGCAAGTTCAATTGGTACATTAAATGGTTCAAGAACAGTTGGAAAAGACTCAAGACATGATAAGCATCATGTTGACCACAATCTTCAGGTTGGAGATGAAGTTTGGCTTTAAATTAGCAAGGAGAGGCTTCAAGGAGAAGGTAAAAAACTAAAACAAATCATATATGGACATTTTAATATTTTAGAAAAGATTGGTAATAATGCTTTCAAGTTGCACTTGCATACATATATGCAAGTCTATGCAGTTGTTAATGTTGAAAACTTGAGGTTATATTAGCCTCCTTTGATTTAAGATCAAGGAGAGAATGTTCAGATTCCTTCAATAGAAGATTTCTCTCATAATATCTTGAAGAATTGCAGCAAGATACTATCCTTGATAGAAAAATAAGAACTTCAAGAAGAGGGAACGTGGAGTACCTTTGTGTGGGGCTCAAAGGAACAAATCCAAGCAAAGCCAAATGGATTGAGATTGGAAGGGTGAGAGGTATGTATCCTCATCTATATGTTGACTGAAAATAGTCTTTTTGTGGTCCAAAAGCTTCTAGTGGGGAGGAGTGATCCAAAGGATTAGTAAAGTGATAAAAAATGAAAGTGTTCAAAAGCACTCAAAACCAGTTGCAAAACATAGATCTCTCCATCTTGAATCCAACGCAACTTGAATCACTCAAAGCCGACATCATATGCTCTAGACATTGCATTCTGATCATTTTCATAAACAAAACAAAACAAAAAAATGCAAGTTGAAGGACAACACTATTGACTGGGCAGTCCATACAGTGAGTCAACAGGTTGACTGCGTAACCTCAGACCAATCAGAGGTTGACAAGTGGCGGCCTCTGGTTTAGGTACGTGGGTGAATTCGGATTATTTAATGGATTTTTATTGTGGTTCAATGACAGTGGTTTTTTACTGTGGTCCAATGATAGTTTGTATTGAGGTTGGGGTTTGATCTGCTTAATCCTTTGTCCAACCTTACCAAAATTTAAATTGCCATAAGGTGCCATGTGGTCCAATCATGGGCTACCACGTGGCACCCCTGTGGTAGTTTAAAAATTTTGTAAGGTTAGACAGAGGCTCAGGGGGATCGAACCCCAACCTTAACACAAATAGCGCTCCACTCTACCGTCAAGCCATAAGTGGTTCTTATTAACCATATTCAACAATTTATATTTAAAATTTAATGCAATCAACATTGGGGAAATGGGTCGAGGCTAAGCCCCATCCCCCTGTCACCAAGCACCCAACATGACTACAGGAGCTGAGACTTGAGGGCCTAGAGCTTAGCCCAATTCATGGTCACAATACATGACAAAGGACCGTGGCGGAGGGCTTTGGAGCATTTGTTGGGAAGGGATGGAGGTAAGCCCAAATTAAGGCCATATGGAAGGGTGAAAGAACATGGGCATGTGGAATAAGCATCAGCTCCAAGTTTTATGGCACAGGAGAACCACCGGCAGAAAGAAAGATGTTAGCCTAGCGGGGGTGGGTGATTAGCCCAGCCCCCGGCCTCATAGGCATTGATACAATCTCACTTAACGACGAAAGTTGTGGAATGGTGGGGGTGCGTTTAGCCCAAACCTCGGCCACATGCATCCACATGACCAGGTACGGGGCGGGAAATTCGGTGCTTAGGCATTATTAGACAATTTAACCATTCGAAAAATTGCACCTAAGCTGACGTGAATCCCACTTGTGCTAGGTGAAATTGGCACTTAGCGATCTCCAGAATGGCAAAAAATGTAGGATGGTTTGATAGAATGGGTAGTTTGTATATCAATTAGTAGAAAAACTTCTTTAAGCCATAACTTTGTCATGTTTTGGCCAATTTGAACCCAACAAGAGCCCAACTTGAGGTGTTTTGATCTTCTGAAGCCATTGGAGACATGTTTTCTCCATTAGGAGCATTTTAAATCCATGAAATCACATATTTGAGAACTTAATGAAAGAGGCCCAACATTGAAAGTTGGACCAGGAGATGTAGCCGAGGAGGGGTGAACTCCTTTATCATTTTGTTGTCTTATGTCGTTGTGTATGGTATATTTGTCTCTATTTTTATGCTGCAAATTGAATTTAAAAGCCATTAATTTATGTGCTTTTTCAAATTGATCCATCTTTTAAAAGACATAAAAATTTACATGGAAATTTTCCATAAACCTTCGAGTTTGTAATTACAGATCAACCAGTAATGGCGGGATTGCAGTAAAGCTTGGTTGGGTAGGTGCTTGCTTCAGGCCTATAAATCCCTTGACCGGTAATGACGGGATATGTGTTAAAGCTTGAGGAAGCCCTTTTTGATTTGTTTTGAGTCCCACATTCATGAATGGAATATGGCACAGGGGTGATTGACTGAAAGGAAGATTTGGTTCAACCCAATCTATGGTCGAGTGGTATGTGGAAGTCCTTGACTTGGTTGGATTTGCATATGTTAATAAGAGCTCTTTTCCTCTTATATTTTATGAGTAAATGTACTTGTTATTATGTGGCTTTAATAGTTGTTCTATTACTATTATTATTCTCGTTATATGTTAGTTATAACCATGGTTTCTTGACAAATTCTAGTCATGGACCTTGACATGTTTTGATTGGTAAATGAATTGTTATTGAATGCATGACCTAATAGATGTTATTTCATATATACTGAGAGGGCATTATAGCCTGATGATTTTCATATAAGTATGAGACCCCTATGTTCAGATATGCATTTATAGCCTATAGATTACATGTCACAATGTGTTTGACAAAATGACAGGCATGGTTAGGCCTTGTTAGGTCAAGTTCTTATCTATGTTTTTTGTTAAATGCTTTGTCTTTTTTTCATTTATTGTTTTGGAAAGTCTCATCAAGTTTTGGGCAGTGGTCTAGATACTAGCCCTGAAAAGGTGGCTCAGATTTTGTGGTCGCGAGCACAGAAATGGGAAAATAAGACTACAGTCGCTACCTTGCAGGCTAATGCATGTGACTGGAGGCTAACAGTTGAATTTATGCAGTGTTATTCCTGCATCTGGGAGCCCATATCACTGAAAAATAAAGTTAACTAAGGGCTTGGGCACTTGGAGGAGTGGTTTTGTGAAAATTTGGTTACCCGATTCCCTATTGCAAGAACTGATTAGACTCCTCATAATTGTTTATCTATGAATCAAGTTATTTACAATGTTGCATAGTAAAGATCAAAATAAAAGATACTACATCCTTCACAACATAAAATACTATGTAAACAAGTACTGAGCAAGAAGCAAATAGCACACACATAATTGACACTTTTGTTTTTGGACAATGTCCCCGAAAAAACGCAATGTGGGGAAAACTGGTGCAGTAGCTGAGGGTTTTAATTATTATGTAGTAGTTTTTGAATAAAGTCTTTGGATGCCTTACTAGCTATTTTATACAAAGAATCTAACTGGCAAAGAATTAATGAGAAATACCTCACACTATTACTAGAAATCCGACATTTATCCAACCACTAAATGGCTAGCCCCAAGCAGACTCTACGTAGTCACTGCGCTTCTCTACATCACAACTGATAGGGACTGTGTCACTCCCTCTCAATAATCAATCTTCTAGCTAGATGCTCTATCCTCTGGCCCTCTGGTCTCACACCCTAGTTCTTGGCACTAAATATGATTAGCTCCTTAGCAAATTTGCAAATCTCCTCAATGCCTTTGCACTACCTCAATGTGGCTCTATGTTGCCTCTTCTAGATATATCTGTGTCTCCTCTAAAATGTATCCCTGGATTAGGAAACTCTCCAACCGGAAAACTATCCCTACCCCTCACTACAATAAATCTCCTCGATGACTTCTCCTGCAACTGTTGTGCTGCTCTCTTAAGAAACCGATCTCTTGATCTCACTTGATGTCTTCCAAATGCCCATCAAGTCTCTTCTTATAATCTTCTCGTTGGTCAATAAATAGCCCAGATTAGATTATAATCAATTGCTCAAATCATCTTGGCTTGATCCTCGTTTTATTCTAGAAGATTCACACCCAATTTAATTAATATAGTTTAATCATTTTAATTTCCTAAATTTAGAATTAGGCATCCATTAAAAATAATTAATAATTTTAATTAAACCTCTTCCGGGTGGAATTTCCCAAAATGATTTCTAGGTATTGTGGAATGCATGTGTCTTAGCCTCCATGCAAAATCTTGAGGCTAGATCACATTCAATACTACCAAAAATCAACACTCCCTCTTAGTGAGGAATGTGCTCTAGTGCTGCAACCAACTGAAGCATCACTCTAACTCTATAACACCTCCTGTTGCGCTACTGACGTATGGCTCTACTGCCCACCAATTACTGTGCAACTCTGATTTGTGCTACATCTGTGTTGTTGCTGACTCTATTGAACTATTGTCAACTACTTCATATACACTGCAACTTTGTTGCTACTGTGAATGCAACATCTGCAATGGAAAAACATCCAAAATAATGAACTAACTGTGTTTAGTATGATGCATCTGTTTTCCAAGTTTTGACTTCTACTAGACTCTACGTTGTCACTGAAGCCTTTGCGCTACTGCTGACTCTGCTTTATGCCAATTACACTATTACCAACTCTGCTCTGTGCTGCTCAGTATCTGACTGCTACTAGCCACTGTATATGTCACTATGGCACCTAACTGCACCACCTGACACTGGTCCATCCTACTACTATTGACTATGGGCTCCCATAGTAGGTCTTGATCCAAGAGGTCGACTCCTCAAGGATCATGTCCATCATGTATCTCTCTGAGGCTACAAATCTAGACCGCCCCACCTCATCCCTAGGCATCTCGACAATCATGGCAAAATATTCCTCCAACCTAGAGGAAACCCTGTCAATATCAGTGGATGCAGCTTGTTGATCCTGCTTCTCCTCCTTGTCACTCTTTCTAAGAGGACACTAAGTGTTGTAGTGGCCCAACTCACCACACATCAAGCTCTTGACCATGGAAATGTACTTCTTTCTTTTGTGCTACTCTTGTTTCCCCTTTGATGCAAGGGCCACATCCTCCTCTTCCTTCATAGCGTTCATCCCACTATTGCTAGTGCCACTGATTGTGGCCTTCACTAGGTCACGCCTCATCTCCTCCTACTGTAGATCAACCCATACATGTTCCCAACATAGCAATTTTTATCTGCCCCATGATGCTCTGGACAAACACTTGTCAATCTTCAGAAACATTTTTCAGCGTTAATCAAACAAACTTTGTAGGTTGGGTCCCTGGCCCTACTAAAGCCAGCAAATCTCGAACTTCTTGAAGCCTCTTAAGAAAGGGGTCTATTCACTCCTGTTTCTACATCCTCGTGCATCTCAACTTCTCCTCCAAGTGCATCTTTTGCTGCTTCAAAGAGCCTTCGTATAGCGTGGCTAAAGCTTCCCACATATGTCAGGTAGTGTCCTTATGACTATATGGGATATTACATGATCTCAAACTCCATCGAGAATGATCCTCTTAGTATTTTCCATATCAAACTTGCATTTCTTGAGCAGATCTACATCGACAGGCACAACTACCACACTATTGACATACATCTTGAGATCATGCTCATCTAGAAGGCAGGAGATCCTAGCCTTCCAGATCACATAGTTGGAGGCTACATCCAACCGGTCTTGATCTCTCAATCCTATTGTTTCCATCTCTCCTGAAAAATTCAAACTTCTCTCTCTTATCCTCTGCACAGCTAATACTTAGCTATTCACACTCCCTTCTGGAGTGAGAAATCTTGCACACAACTATTGATGCTCTGCTTGGAAAACTTTGACTTATTGGTTGGAAATCCTCTGAGGAATTCCCTTAGTGTGCCTTCTTTTTTTGATGCTTTTCTGCCCCAACAACTTCTGTAGAAAAACTACGTCACACCTGAAGACTGCTCTTCGCTAAAGCTATTGTTGCACTGCTCCCTCTATTGCTGACAAATCTTGATCTAGAAAATATTTCTCTATTGACTCACTCATAGAGAGATTTCTCATTGAGATTCTTTCCCTCCTGGAACTAGACTGTACAATCCTTCCTGGGATTTGATATGTTGCCTATGCATCTCTTTAATTTTCCTCTTCAACTCAATGTTAGTCTCTTTTGGTTCTGCTCTCTTGCTTCACCTACGCTCTGATACCATGTGGAAAATAGTTACTTGATTCCCTACTGCAGCAACTAATTATATTTATCCTTCTTATTAATTTATGAATCAAGTTATTTATAGTGTTACATAGTAAACATCAAAGTAAAATCTATTGCAGCCTTCACAACATAAAATACTATGGAAACAAGTACTGAGAAAGAAGAAAATATCACACACACAATTGTTACTGTTGTTTTTGGACAATGTCCTTGGAAAAACCTAATGTGGGAAAATCAATGTAGCAACTGAGGGTTTTAATTATTATGCATTAGTTTTTGAATACAATCTTTGGATGCGTTACTAGCTATCTGATACAGAGAATATGATTGGCAGAGAATTATTGAGAAACACCCCACATTATTAATAGAGATCTAACACTAATCCAGCCACTGAATGGATAGCCCCACGCTGTCTCTACATAGTCACTACACTTCTCTATGTCACAACGGGTAGGGACTACGTCACTCCCTCTTGATAATCAATCTCCTAGCTGGATGCTCTATCCTCTAGCCCTCTGATTTCACACCTCAGTTCCTAGCACTGGATCTGATCTACTCCTTAGCAAATTTGTGAATCTCCTCAAGGCCTCTGCATTGCCTTAGCATGGCTTTACGCTGCCTAGTGTGGCTCTTCGTTTCCTCTTCTGGATCTCTCTCTACCTCCTCTGCAATGTATCCCCGGATTAGGAAACTCTCTAACCAGAAAGCTATCCATCCCCCTTAGTACAATAAATCTCCTTGATGACTTATCCTACAACTGATGCACTACTCTCTTGAGAAATCAATCTCTTGATCTCACTCAATGTCTTCCGAATTCCCATCAAGCCTCTTCTTATAATATTCTCATTGATCAGTCAACAACCTAGATTAGAATATAATCAATGGCTCAAATCATCTTGGCTTTATCCTTGTCTTCTTCTAGAAGATTCACACCCAGTTTAATTAATACACTTTAATTATTTTAATTTCCTAAGTTTAGACTTAGGCATCCATTAAAAAAAATTAATAATTTTAATTAAGCCTCTTCCGGTTCGAATTTCCCAAAACAATTTCTGGATATTATGGAATTCATGTGTCCTAGCCTCCCTATAAAATCTTGAGGCTAGAGCACATTCGATGCTACCTGAAATCAACATTTTTATACCTTGGGGGCCTGTAGCTCTTGAGGAAGATTAGTAAAGTTTTGGTTTGTTGATTCCACTACCTTAATTGTACTTAGGAAGTTGATTCATGTCATAGTAGCCCTTATCTCATGTTTAGGTAAAATTGCATAAATTTGGGAGGGGTGGTTACAAAATGGTATTAAAGCATGGTTCAATACTTGGACTAGATGGGAAAAATGTGTTTGTGATCCAGGTGGATATTGGTGGCCACCTGGACCCCCACCATTTTTCTCTCATCATTTTCCGTTTCCTTAATTGTAGCACAACTTACTATTTTTAGCAGTTTTTCGAGTCCTGAACTTCCGGAGTCGTTTTGAGGCCATAAACAAATTTTTTTGGGAAATCTGGGGGCAACATGTGTCCATGGACCCATGTTGCCCTTCCCAAAGTTGTATTACTCGGATATATATTTCTAACGAGCTATTGTACACGTCAAACATAGATCGTATGCCAAAGTTACGACCCTAGGAAGTTGATGTACCAATTTACCCAAACGGGGCCCACAATTTGGCATTTCATCTTCTAGGGTTAGGTTTTGGAATGTTAAGGGTTTTCCTTTGTTTCTCAACAATAAATAGGCCTTCGAGCCTCATTGTAACACAGTTCAGAGGCATGTAGCCACCACATCTCTTCTCAGAGATAGGCTACCATCGCCCTAGCTGGTTTATTTCCATTACCATTTGTAGGCATATTTTCAGTATTTTACATTAATGAAATGAAGTATTATTTTCGCTGCATATTTGTGTTTATGGTTATCTCTGTAATTTGTTGCATTCCTATTTAAATTTGGATCAGTGGTATCAGAGCACTCTTCTTCTTCTCTGCTTTTCTTTGCATGTCCCCAACAAGGTCGAGATATGAGTTAGGGCTTAAATTGGTCGAACCTTTGCAAGACCAACCTCACAAATCCTGACGGCCTCCCATGGTAGATGAGAAGAAAGACAAGGGGGTAGGAGATCCTATCAAAATCTTGCTCGAAGAAGCCCTCGAGTGATAAAGGAATGCTATGATGGACAACTTTGCCCAGATCCTTCAGCAGCTACCCAGAAACGACGCATCAGCTTCCAGCAACTACTATGGAAACGCCACACCCTTTAAGGTACAAGTTAATTTTGAGATCCCCATATTCGAGGGTCAGATAGATGCAGATGCCGTAGATAAATGGTTAAATTTGCTAGAGGGTTATTTTTCTATTCATGAATTTTCGATTCGGGAAAAGATTGTTTTCACTCTTCTCAAAGCAACCCCCCACGTCAAGGACTGGTGGGAAACCTACTGTGAGCAGAAGGATGAAAATATTGGCTCACTATTTTCAGCCGCACCCACCTAGAATTCATTCTGGGATGCCATCAAGGAGCAGTACTACCCTGTCAGAAGCTATGAGGATCAATACATAAAGTGGACCACGCTGCGGCAAGGAAGGGACCAAGATGTGTCGGAGTTCACCAATCTTTTCCATACCCTTTGCACAAAGTTTGGTATCAAGGATTCGAAACAACATTTGATACTCAGATACTGCAGATGCCTGCACAAGTACATCTAGGAAGAAATACAATTCCTGAACATCTCCTCGCTCGACATAGCATACCGATATGCCATCAAGGTCGAGCAGAAGTTTAAGCAGAAGAAGCGAGACTTTGGATCTGTGAATCCGAAGCAAGGGAAAGGTGCCCCTGAACCACAAAACAAAGGACAAAGCCAAGGCAGGGTAGCCCAAGACAACCTGCCAAAGCTGCAAGCAAAGAACAATACCGCGAAGCCGAAAAAGGACATAGGAAAATGGTGTGAGTTCCATAAGAGCTCCACTCACAACACAAGTTAGTGTCGAGCCAAGCAGTCACTAGTGGCTGAGCTAAAGGTTTCAGAATCAGATGCATGTTTCGACTCTGAGTTAGAACCCAACAAGGGGAATGACAAAGGGATGCACATTATCGATGCGAAGCCCAACGCCACTGTTGCCACCACGAAGATATAGAAGGAGGAACCTGAAGATCCAGCGGAGGAGGAGCGTCTCCTCCACTCCTAGATGTGGGTAAAGGACTCCTCGCTACAGTTCATTGTCAATAGTGGAAGCCAAAAGAACCTCATTTCAACAGAGGTCGTGAAGCAGTTGGGCTTACCGACCATATCACATCCACAACTGTACACCATTAGGTGGCTTCACCAAGGACAGGATATTCGTGTGAGCCAGCAATGTTGCCTTCCATACAACATCAAGCCCTTCACGGATGAGGTATTGTGTGACATTGCTCCCCTTGAAGTTTGTGATGTATTAATAGGACAACCATTCTTGTGGAAGCAACATGTTGTGTATGAATCAAGGCCCCGTGTTGTTCTTATTACATTGGGAAATAAGTTGTACAGGATACCAGAGGTAGCACCGCATACCGCCATCTCTTTGATTACTACAAAACAATGCAGTAAGCTCATTTCCAAAATCGGGAAAAAAATTTTCCTGATGATATGCCCTCAAGGAAAGAAGAAGACGGTGGCCACAACCTCTAGATAGGGCCCCTCCACATGACAACTACAGATGGACAAGGTTGTGAAGGAGTACGAGGACATTTTCACCTTACCTGTAGGGGTTCCTCTGCACTATCAGGTCAAGCACTCCATCGATCTGACCCCAGGTGCACCGCTACCCAATGGACCAATTTATCGGCGTTCTATTCTAGAGAACGATGAAATTAAGAGGCAGATTCAGGAGCTGCTGCAGAAAGGTCACATCCATCCGAGTTCATCACCTTGTGGGAGCCCGATCATGTTGGTACAGAAGAAGGATGGGACTTGGAGACTCTGTATTGACTCTCGGGCACTAACAAGATCACTATCCTTAATAGGTACCTGATGTCGCGGATTGATGACCTCCTGGACCAACTAAAGGGGGGAAAATATTTTAGCAAGATCGATCTGAAGTCAGGATATCACCAGGTACCAATCGAACCCTTTGATGTGTGGAAGACTGCCTTCAAAGCCAAGGAGGGGATTTTCGAATGGTTGGTTATGCCTTTCAGATTGACAAATGCTATTGCAACCTTCATGAGGCTAATGCATGGCATCTTGCGGCCATTCACCAACTCATTTGTAGTGGTATACTTGGATGACATTCTTATCTTCAGCTAGAGTTGGGAAGAGCACCTCCACCACATCTGACAGGTTCTCCAAACACTGTGGCAACACAAGCTATGTGCCAATTTAGAGAAATGCACTTTTGGCATGACCCAGGTTCAATATCTAGGATACATTATTGATGAACAGGGGGTGCACATGGATCCAGCTAAGATCCAAGTCATTCGGGATTGGCCATCTCCAACCACTCTAACAGAGCTTCGCAGCTTTCTAGGTCTTTCCAACTTCTACCGCAGGTTCGTGTTCGGGTTTTCTCATATCAATTGGCCCTTGAGTCAAGTCACCAAGGAGAGGGGCGAAAGAAAATTTCTTTTGGTCTGAATCTCAACAGAAGGCATTCACAAAGTTGAAATATCGCCTCTGCACGGCACCAGTGCTCGCGTTACCAGATTTGAAACAACCATTTGAGGTCGAGACAGATGCCTCTGACTATGCTATTGGGGCAGTCCTTAATCAACATGGGCATCCAGTGGCATATCACAGTGAAACACTTTTAGACACAGTTGGGAATTATCCCACTTATGACAAAGAGATATCTTCCATTGTGCAAGCCTGCCGATAATGGAAGCATTACATTTTGGGGAAGGAAACGGTCATCCACATAGACCACCGAACCCTGCAGTTCATACAGACCCAAGGGAAATTGCAAAATGATCACGATCAGAAGTGGTTTACGTACCTACAACAGTTCCATTTGAATAACAAGTATGAGAAGGGCAGCACCAATAATGTTGTAGATTGCCTCAGTCGACCACCGATCATGGCGTTAACCACCGTGCTCAACTCTTATGGGCATGAGACTTTTGATTGGCCACTTCTCTACAAAAGCGACCCAGAATTCGTCCACACATACCAGACACTCTTGAAGGGTCAGCATGTTCCAGATTTTCACCTCCAAGATGCCCTGTTATGCCACCTGGGTCACCTTTGTGTTCCTTCAAGTGAGCGTGCCAAGATGATTTGGGAAGCACACTGCAGTTAGGTTGCTGGGCATTTCGAGGTTGAGAAAATGGTGGCAGTACTACAAAAGTATTTCTATTGGCCGAATCTTCGACAGGATGTCGGGAAGTACATCAGATCATGTACTACCTGCGTCATTGCCAAATCGACCATCAAGAAGCAAGGCCTCTATACCCTGCTACCTACCCCTGGTCGACCTTGGGAATCCATATCCATGGATTACATGTCAAGCCTTCCTTCCACTAAGCTTGGAAATTACTGTGTTTTTGTGCTCGTCAACAGGTTCTTGAAGATGGCCATTATGGTGGCTTGCAAGAAGAATATCACAACAGAAGCCACTGCTAAACTCTTCTTTGAACGAGTGTGGGTGCACTTTGGGATCCCATAGTCTATCATCTCAAATTGGGACAGTCGGTTCCTCGGTACATTTTGGTCCAGTCTCTGGTCAATGTTGGACACCAAACTCACTAAGTCCACAACCTTCCATCCTCAAACTGATGGCCAAACAGAGGTTTTCAATAAGATGATTGTACACATTCTACGCATGTACAACTCAAAGCATCCACACACATGGGATGAGAGCCTCCCATATGTTCAGCACAACTACAACCAAGCTCTTCACAACTCGACTGGTTACAGCCCTTTTAAGGTGGGCTTGGGATTCTAGCCACTATGCCCCATTGATGTGGCCATGCCACTTACAGCTACTCACACAGATTCGGCTCATGTCCAGTCTGAAACAGACAAGGAAACCAGCTTCATTGAGCACATCCAACATATTCGCCAGCAGGTCCATGACATTATGGAGAAATCAAATGCCAAGTACAAGCAGCACCATGATCAACATCGGGTGCCACACAAGTTTCAGGTGGGTGACAAAGTCTGGTTGCATTTGCAACAGGAACACCTTATTGGAGCCTATCAGAAACTGAGACCACTCTGATATGGTCCTTACACCATTACTAAGGCTATGGGAGACAATGCATTTGAGCTCAGCATTCCCCCATTACTTGGCTTGCACCCAGTGTTCAATGTGGACCGCCTTCGGCCATAATTTCCACCATTACTAGACACATCTGACATTGCAGAACAGCTCAGACCCACAGAGTTAAATCCAAATTGCATGGAACAAGCTGCAACTGATCGGATCATGGACACAAAGATCAAGAACACTCGCCAACAGAATATACAACTGTATCGAGTTGTCAAAGCAAGCCAACTTCTTCACCAAGGCAAGTGGTTCACCGGGGACCAAGTTCAGCAGAAGTTTCCTCATATCATGGAGGAACTCAATGCAATGGGGACCATTGCTTCCTAAGGGGGGAGGAATGATCCAGGTGGATATTGATGGCCACCTGGACCCCCACCATTGTTTCTCTCAGCATTTTCAGTTTCCTTAATTGTAGCACAACTTACTATTTTTAGCAGGTTTTCAGGTCCTGAACTTCCGGAGCTGTTTTGAGGCCCTAAACAACGTTTTTTGGGAAATCTAGGGGCAACATGGGTCCATAGACCCATGTTTCTCTTCCCAAAGTTGTAGTACTTGGATAGATCTTTCTAATGAGTTATTTTATGCGTCAAACGGAGATCGTATGCCAAAGTTACGACCCCGGGAAGTTGATGTACCAATTTACCCAAACAGGGCCCATAGTTTGACGTTTCATCTTCTAAGGTTAGGTTTTGGAATGTTAAGGGTTTTCCATTGTTTCTCAACAATAAATAGGCCTTCGAGCCTCATTGTAACACAATTCAAAGGCATGTAGCTGCCACATCTCTTCTCAAAGATAAGCTACCATCGCCCTAGCGGGTTTATTTCCATTATTGTTTGTAAGCATATTTTCAGTATTTTACATTAATGAAATGAAGTACTATTTCCGATGCATATCTATGTTTATGGTTATCTATGTAATTTGTTGCATTCCTATTTAAATCTAGATCAGTTTGTCATGCATGCATGTTAGTTGTCTATATGATTGTTATGCATGAATTTTGATAGTCTAGTGAGGTTGCAACACTAGACTTCATGGTAAGAGCAGATCGTCATACAAGTTTTTGTGTTGGGCATGTAGCTAGGTTGGTTATTGGTTGTTATAAGCATTATGGTTATATACATGCTTGTCATTCTATTGTTGTTGTGGTTACATGCATTATAGATGCTAGTTGATTAGTGCGGTCATGTGCACGTGTGTCGGCTAGTCATGCATGGTAGTTCATTTGTTGTTATATGTATTGCAGTCATACACATGATGATTATTGTCATTGTAGTTAATATCTTGATGTCATATATATCGTGGTAATCTAGATTTCCCTATGCAGATGGATATGGTTATGATACTCAGGTTTGAGCCGATATATTTGTAATATTGTGTCGTACTAATATGGACTAACTTGTGTAGATGTGATAACATCCCCTGAGATACATTGAGGTATGAGTTTGATTATGTATTCTATTTTGGTTTATCTAACTTGGTACGTTTACAAGTTTTTTGATTGTTTGATTAATTGAATGATATGAGTATGTGTCTATAATATTACATGAAGGAATGATCTTGTTTTAAGATGGTTTTACTAACTTAATATATGCTGAGACAACTGATATGTACCTGAGTGTAAGTGGGTGCTAGTTGGAGCAGTATGACTAATGACTGTTAGTTGATTATGACATGGATGTTAGTCTTGGTAAAGGTTGATTTCAAATTAATAGACATGATTTCTTGACCTTTCCAGCGTGTGAATGACATGTGTGAACAGTTGCAAGGAAACATGCTTGGTATTAGCATGACAAGGTAACAGTTGATTTGTGATCATTTTCAATAACAATGGTATGTTCTATTCTTTAGAGAAATTTACTCCAATTTTTATTATTAGCCCAATTTCAATTTCCAGATTAGCAATCACATAAACATTGACAGTAAATGCGTATAGAGCATAAACAATATAGACAAGCCAAGAAAAGAGGACACAGTATATTTGGTGGATGCCAGGGAAAAACGACAATGTGGGGAAAACCCTTTGATCAAATCTTCTTATTGTTCTTCAAAATTTTAGCAGAGAGAGAGAGTACATCATACAAAATTTAATTGCCCAAACACTGTCAAAATAGTCCAGTCAACTATTGCCAACAGGATGCCCTAACCAAAATGTTAACACTAGTCAAACCAGTAGAAAAAGTCCTCCAAATTAGTTTGGTCAAACCCAGTCAACTCATCCTCCAAAGATAGACAGAAGGAGCCCAAAACAGTCTAAGAATATTTGGTCAACGAAATTCAATGTTGTGGTCAACAGTCTTGCAGTCAATGCAGATCAATTTGCTGCAATTTCCTCGATTTCTGTGCCAAGAGATTCAGCCTCAAGAGATCGAATGTTCTGCCTAAAAAAATGCAGTCAAAGGAGAAGGTTTGATGCTCGATCAACACTATTCAATGTCCCTGCAATTGGCCCAAAACAGATATGTGATTTTCTGCCTGTAATTCCAGTCAATGCATGAAGAAGAGAGATGCTCTTGTTTGATGTATGAACCAATGAGAAGAAGAGAGAGAAAGATGTTTGATGGTGTGTCCAAATGAGGAAAAGGCCTCTCCTATATATACACAGCGTTGAGGGTGAAGAGACACATATGTTAGGCTTCATGAGCCTACATTTGACTAGAGCTAACCTTGATAATTTGTCCATAGAAGAAATAAATTCATAATTCCATTTCTTCTTATCAGAATGAGATGATATTTAGATCAATATTGCACCTCTCAGAAAGAGGAATCCAATAAAAATATCATCTCCATCATATGAGATTTCCAAGTGGATTGTTTACCTAGTTTCCAATTTTAACACTCCCTCTCAACTAGGGAGAAGTCCACCTGCCAAACCATCTGTCAATTTGTATCATCTCTATCATCCCTGCTCTACTCTACTCTACTTTGCTAAACCATGAAGAAATAATGATCAAGAGTGAGTCACTCTCCACTAACTCGAAGTCATTCTCCATTGATCCCAGATCAATATGAAATATCCTAGCATAGGGAGTACAGTAGTACACGATGTGTCCATCAGTAGTACTATGGTCCCTATCCTCATTTCCCAATTCATTGGCCAGATGAGAGTTACTTCCCATGAGTCACGAACTGCATGGGTAGGATGTATCTTTGAGAGAAGGTGAACCACTTATCCTTCTCATATGTCATAGGAGAAGTTGTACCACTCATCCTATCCATATATCAACCATCATGGGGTATCACAGGGGAAGGTGAACCACTCACCCTGTACACATCACACCACTAGGGGAAGGTGAGCCCCTCACCCTATGGTATCTCATAGCTCTAAGAAGTACCCCCAAGGCCCCCGGAGCTCCTAGAGCTCAATATCCAACTCAAATGGGACCCTCATAAGAGGTTATTTCCACGACTCCAAGTCGTTCACAGAAGGTTAGTAATTTGGCCTTACCAAGGGGATTCATAAGAATATTGGAAACCTGTTCATTAGTCCCAATGTGATGGAGCCTTATTGCTCCCCATTGTACCATATCCCAGATAAACTGGTACATGATATCATTATGATTGGAGAAGTAATGAAACACGAGATTCTCATAAATACCAATCCCACTTTGGTTGTCACAGTAGGTCACAGTGGTATCCATCACATGCCCAAACATCTCACTAAAGAGATTACTCAACCAAATAGCTTCACATATTCAGCCTAGGTGGTGCTCAAAGAAACTGATTTTTTTTCCTGCTCATCTAGGATATCGAAGAAGAACCTAGTGAAAAGAAACATCCCGATGTCTCTTATGATCCACCACACTACCAACCCAGTCAGCATCAAAATAACCATGGAGCCTCAAATTCCCGGCAGTGTATCTCAGTCCATAGGTGATTGTGCCTCGGAGATATCTCAAAATATTCTTGGCATAAATCCAATGTATGTGATGAGGCTCGACCATAAATTGACTCAATGTATTCACTACAAAGAATATGTCTAGACAAGAGTTCACTAAGAACATTAGGCCCCCCACGAGTAGTCATGGACTTAAAATCTACCATCCCAAATATTTCAACTAGCTTCACAATGTATTTTCCTTGGGAAAGGAAAATCTCACCTGGCTTTTGCCAGACCTCCAAGCCTAGAAGTAGTGCATCAATCCTAGGTCCTTCATCTCGAATTCAAAAGCGAACTCCCTCATGCAATGATGAATGAGAGGGTATGCACCTGTCAGAAAGAGATCATCCATATAAAGTACCAATATGAGAGGTATATCATTTTCAACCTTGAAGTAAAGGTTCAGATCAGATTCACTTCTTATAAAAACCAGCTTATCATATAGCTATCGATCCTTTCATACCAAGCTCGGGGAGCTAGCTTCAACCCATAGAGGGATTTCTTCAACACGCATACATGTGTCTCTTGAACTTGAACTTTGAACCCCTCGGGTTCTTCAACATAGACTTCCTCCTTAAGTGAGCCATGTAAGAAGGCGGTCTTGACATCCATTTCATGTAAATTCCATCCTTGAGAGGTAGCAAGGGCAATGATCAAATGGATGGTGGTATATCAAGAAACAAGTGAAAATATCTCATCAAAGTCCACACCTTACTTTTGAGAGAAGCCTTGAGCAACAAACCTGACCTTGAACTTTTCATCACTTCCATGAGCTCCATGCTTGGTCTTGTAGAGCCATTTCGAGGTGACAACAAATTTTTCCTTGGGTCTACGGACCACATCCCATACATCATTTTTAATAATTGACTCATACTCTTTGTTCATATGATCCTTCCAAAATTGGTGCTTCATAGCTTCTTCAAATGTGCAAGGCTCAATTTGAATAATGGTGTTCATGGAAGATAAGTACCTTGGTACCTATTCAGCTTCTTACTTTCATGAAATGTCCCCATTGGTGCCATATGTCTTTTAGCATCTCCGAGAGTGTCCCTAAGCCATGAGGGTCTCCTTTTTGAGGAGGGCACATGGGGAGGTGGATCAATGGGATCCATCGTTTCTTCAACATCGGGCATCAGCTCATCCTACAGTTCTCCTTGTTTTCATGTATATTTTTCTTTGTCCTTCCTTGGAATAGGAAGGTCCCTATTCTTCCCAAGGGCATCATCTTCATCGAAGGTGACATCATGACTTATTTCTACTTCTCTTTGACTAGGAACATAAATTCTATATACCTTTGAAGTGTCATTGTAGCCCACAAATGTTCCTTTCTTCCCAGTTGCATCCAATTTGCTTCTTTTTTCTTTCGGCACATGAAAATACATGGGGCTACCAAAAATTTTGAAATTAGAAACACCAGGTTTCTTACTGGTGAAAAATTATTCCAGACTTTTGGAGTCCAATGCTTTATGAGGACATCTATTTTGAACATACATGATAGTGTAGGCAGCTTCAGAAGGCCTTGATCATGAAGCATGGTATGGGTGGCTTCTATAATGGAACGATTCTTTCTTTCAGCAACTCCATTTTTCTCGAGAGTACATGTGGTAGTAATCTCCCTCTTAATGTCAACTTCTCTACAATAGTCATTGAACTCATTTGATTCATATTCAGTTCCATTATCGATCCTTAATATTTTAATATTCTTCCCTATTTGATTTTCAACCAAGGTTTTGAAAGAGCGAAACCATTGGAATGTTTCATCCTTCTTCTTCAAGAAATAAATCCAACTTTTGCAAGAAAAGTCATCCACAAAGATTACATAATACAAATATCCTCCCAAAGATGTCAAGGGAAACATACCAAATAGATCATAACGAACCAATTGCAAAATGTCGGTAGTCTTGCTATCACTTGAGGGGAATGGTCCCCTTGTATGTTTTCCTTTGGCACAATCCTAACGAGCACCTTCATGTTCTACTTTAAATCCAGGCACACCTGTCACCATCTTTATTGCATCGAGTAGAGCCTTATAATGAAGATGAGTAAACATCTAGTTCCATAATTCAGATTGAAGAGATGTGTCTCAAGACATAGCTCCTAGTGGACTTCCTCCAACTTGATATAGGTTGTCAACCTTGAATACATGAGTAAATGCTCCCTTTTAAATTTCCTTTCCAAAGAAATACTTTTTCCATCAATGAATGTAACATTGAATCCTTTATCCTCCATTTCCCAGATATATACCAGGTTCTTCTTTAGATCAGGTACATATAGTACATCTTGTAGATGAATGATGTTACCTTGATTCAATAGAAGAGTAACATTCCCAGTCCCTTTCAGGGGATAAGTGGCATTGTCTCCAAGAATGATTTCTAGATTTGTATACTTTTCTATCAAATTTGAAAGAGCTTCTTTATATCCAGTGAAGTGCCTTGAGGCACCACTATCAATCAACCAAATACCCAGTGTATCCAACAAAGAGGCAGTAGAGAGGGAAAATATAAGATAAAATTATTTTTCCTTTTTATCTGCAACATTAGATTCACATACCTAGAGTTTCTTGATCTTCTAGGAGGTTGACCATTTCCATATTGAGTGGTGGGAGCATTCCTTTTTACTTTTTTGTTGAACCTATCATTCCTTTGACTGTTGTTTCCCTTGAAATTGTTGCGATTGTTGTTGTTATCATCATCCCGAGGTGTTTCCCTTTTATTACGACACTCCCTAGCATAGTGGCTAAAATTGTTACAAATGAAGCATCTTCCCTTTCTTCCATCTTTGAATCCTTGTCTTCCTTCTCCTTGTTTCTTTGAATTGGAATTGGTCTTATTTTTAACATGAGTGGAGAATGTCGTAGGATAATTCCTATTTGAAGGCATGTCTCTCTCCATCATCCTTCTCTCTTCTTGAGTGCACCTAGTCAACAATTAAGCAAAACCTAGAATCTGATCATTATTGAGGATAGTAGTATTGAACACATCCCATTTGTTGGCTTCAGGGGGTGTTACACTGAAATTTGTCACCATGACTATCTGTAGTTAATATGGCTCCATCAATAGTCATATTATCCTCCTTGTCAAGCCTTATACCTCTGCTCTCCATGTCA
>APFE031596723.1:21987-133653 GCA_000404065.3 Pinus taeda | reverse complement strand
CCCCGGAAAATTTTGGTTTTGGACCCTATGTTAGGTTGGGCGGACCCACCTATGGTTTTGTGCATGTTTTTTGCACATGTTTTTTGGACGCAATGGTTTTCGGTCCATGGTATTGGATCGATGGTTTTTTGTTCCATGGTATGGGATGCTTCGGCATGTATAAATATGTATTGTAACATTGATTGGAACATAATGAAAAATCAAGCTGGTAGTCTCGGTTTTGAGATCCAGTGGGAAATCTCTGTGTATATGTGTTTTATGTGTTATGCTCTCGCATTTTTATTTTTCCTATGATTTAGAATTCGTATGCAGGTAATTTCTGTACGGGGTTAAAACCTACATAATTTTCACATATGAAATATATAGTTAAGTTCGATTTCTCTTAAATTGCCTGTTTTCTGCATTAATTATCTGATTTTGATGAAACTTAACTTTAAGAAAGAAACTTCTCCTTTACATCAGTCGAGAAAAGTATCTATAACAAAGCAAAGTCCCTCTCCAAAAATACATCTTCAAAACTCTACAATTTTCGTCCAAGAGCTCTTAGGGAGCCAATGATCCTCCCCACTTAATCAACTTTCATTTTTAGAGTGTAATTTTAAAATATACTTAAACTTAAAGGATAAGAGGTCTCATCAAGAGCTGACTTACCATGATCATAAGATTATAACTAACTGAAATTACCAACACTGCATATCAAAACAGGGTAATGGCTTAAGATTATATTAATCAAAAGACAAGGGGTCTCATCACGAGCCAGCTTGTTTAGTTAAATTACAAATAAAGTGAATGGCATTGTCAATATTGGTTACCAAACCAATACATTGTCCTTTAAGAAACAAAAGATGAAGAGCTGAAGAAATAAAGAATTACCTCAAAAAAAAAGAAAGCAATAAGTACACTTACGAGCTTATATTTAAAATTGCATTCTGATTTAAGTGGGATACTGGATCATTGTCGATTAAAAGGTAACCCTGTTGAGGCTATGAACGCCTGCTGGCAGCAGAGGCTCTACCTACGACAACTGAGTATACCAAAAACTGGTCTGGGGGAGAGAATTCTTGCTTTTATCTTTAAAGGTCAAGTAAAGACTGAGGTGGAGAAAGGGACTTTTTATGATAAAATAATAATCAAAAGAATGATAGTTAAGTAGATGTTGTTTTATTAATAAAGAGCAATATTTCTTACCTTATATTCCATGTAACAATCTTATTTTCAAAACTATCTTTATTTTGGAAGCTATAGAAATTTCAAAAAACTCTCAGAGATAACTGGTTCTTCCAAATGAATCGACAATTGTTGTGGTATTCAAAAACACCCCATTTTTTAACGTAATAGTATTTAATATTAAGTTAATAAATGGGGACCCTTCAAAAAATATATCAAAAAAACAAAACTTAGCATTTAGGCATTTCTTTTATTTTTGGAATAAAGCAAAGATAAAAATCAAAACCCTCTTTTTAGAAAAATTACTAGAAATTTACCTTCACACATATAGCATGATTTAAACCCACCAAAAGACCTTTCTAGTCCTCCAAAATCAAGAAAATTGATTAAGTAAGGACTCTATGCTCGAAACTATCATAAAACCTGACATAAATTAGTCTTTAAACTTTTTCTCGCATAGAATAGCACCATTTATAAAGGGCCCGCTTTAAAAATTCATTGTGAAACATGTGAGATGTGAAACTGTGATGGCGTTATAACGCTTATCGCATCACATTTCGGGCATTTAAACAAACACCATGTACTTACCACCAGCCAATATTGCGAAATGCGATTAAGACTTGGACCCACTCCTTAAAATATCATAAGCAAATGTTTTAGGTCCGCTATTCAGTAAAAGGGGCCTTTTACATAGGATAAACCTGGGAAGTCACCATGTTTTGAAAACAACTAATGAGCGGCTCGCATCTCACATCTCGCAGAAACATAGCGGGAGGTAAGAAAGGCGGAAAGGAATATTGCAATATTGTGATCTGCAATATTTCTTCACAAATGCACAATCACTATCATCGCAGTTCAAAGGCTCATCACCCTAGAAGTTTTTTTCATGTTTTACGATGCATAACATTTATGGGCATTAAAACTATTAACGACGTGCGCTACAGCTTGAAGTTGTGCAGACCTAGCTGCCTCCTTTCCCACACAGGCCTCTCTCTTGGCAACCTACTGCTGCTGAGGCTCTTAGACCATGCACCCCTCTAAGGAGGGTGATCCTCCCTCATCCACTCACCAAGGAATCGAAGAAAATGAAGAAGCATTCACATCCCTGATCGTTGCGAATGGAGCTCCAAGGAATAGGCCATCAACCAACAAATTTGTTAAGAAGCTCGAGGATATACTAGAGATCTCTCTTCCACCTGCTCTCCCTCTAAGAGCAGTTATTTCTCTGGAAAAACACGGACTTGTGGGACAATTCATGTGGTTATGGCCATCACCCAAATTAGTTCAAAAATGGGTTGAAAGAAACTGGAATGCAACCACCCAGGGGAAGATAGTAATATGTTTTTGTGGAAGGGGGTATTACACTTTTCTTTCTGAATCAAAGGAAGACAGAGATCTAATATTTAGAAATGGTCCATACTTCATTGACTCCAAATGTTTATATCTGAACAGGTGGACGCCAAATTTCAACCCAGAAATGGATGTTCTAAGCATAGTCCCAAGCTGGGTCAGAGTTCCGCACCTTCCACTACACTGTTGGGGAGATGATTTGGTCAAGGCTATAGGAAACATAGTGGGTAAATATATATACAAATGTGAACCAAAGGATAACATGCATGCATGCACCAGAATTTGTGTGGAGGTAGATCTTGGAAAAGGTCTCCCAGAGACAATAAAGATCGAGGTCGATCAGTGGATGCATATTCAATAGCTGGACTATGAGCATATCCCATTTAAATGCAAGGTATGTCATGAGTATGGTCATTTTTCTAATAGGTGTCCTAAAAAAAAGAGCATGAAAATGTAGAAGAACAAGAGAATACATGGGAACAAGTAAAAAGGAAAAAACCTATCAATAAGCAGTCAATACCAAATGCCCCACAGCTCCAGGAAATAAATGAAACTACCTCTCAGCCCTCACTGGATGGTATACCCCTATTCACACATCTCTGAACCCCTTTGGGTCGTTGGAAGACCCTATTGAACCACCCTCTCCTAGATCCCCATCATCAAATCCAAACTCCCTCGCTCTCATACCCTCCTCCTCCATCACCATTTCCTCTCCACCCTCTCCCTCAGCGGACCGCATATTAACTAGAAGTAAAGCTAAATAAAATCCCCAAACTTGGGATCAAAAAAAAAAAAGTGGGACGAAAATCCAATAAGGAAATCAGAGATGAGGTAGCTACAAAATAAATGGCACTAGGAACTCAACAACCAATGGAATCCTTTCTTGGGAAAAATACAGGAAACAATGAAAAAATTTAGCAAAGAGGAAAGGGAGGATCACATCAACACAACAGTAAATGATGATAGCGGTCTCTTGGAATTGTCATGGCCTTGGCACCATCTTCAAAGTCAATGCAGCTAGAGATATTTTAGTCAAGGAAAAGCCGAACATTTATATGATCCAAGAGACCAAAACAAGCAAGCAAGAAAATCAAAAACTGATTAAAAAATTAAAAAAAATTATGAAGGAAAAGTGATAGAGGCCACAGGAGCTTCAGGAGGAATACGTACGATTTGGGACAAAAGGAAATGGGAACTAATAAACCAAAAAATCACCAATCATTGGATTAGAACAGACCTGAGAGATCTCAAAACAAAAGAGTTGTATGGCATTATGAATGTATATTCCCCAAATCACTATAGAGAAAAAGAACACTGTTGGAATTTGGTTAAAGAAGAGTTAGGAGAAAGACAAAATGGGAAATTAATCCTTGGAGGAGACTTAAATCTGATCAGGAACAATGAAGAAAAATTCGACGGGAATTATCATTCATATTTTTCAAGAGAAGCTCTTGAAGAAATAATGGAACAACATAAATTAATCGACATTCCACCAAGCAATGGAAAGTATACTTTGGAGTAATAAGGGAACAGGTAAGAATAATATAAAGGAAAGGTTGGATAGAAGCCTAGTACAAGAAAACATAGTAGTTGCCTTCACTCTTGTGAAAAGCAAGATTGTCCACACAACAGCTTCAGACCACAAGCCGGTGGTTTTAAGCATGGATAATTTGGAAAATCAAGGTCCGCTCTCTTTCAGATATAATTCGATTTGGGACAGCAAGGAAGAATTCGGCAAACAAATTAAAGAGAGTTGGAAAATAAGTGTCACTAGGTCTCCTCAGTACGTCTGGGAAACAAAGTTAAAGAATCTAAGGTTGCATTTGAAAATTTGGGCAAGAGAAAATGATATCTGAGATAAAGCTAGGAAAATCAAATTACAAAAAAAATGGACAGCATCCATAAGGAAAAAGAAAACAAAGAATAAATCAAACAAGATTATCTACAAGAAAAGGAAATCTTTTTGGAAATTTATAAGCAAAATAGGAAAGAAGAAGAGGAAAACTGAACGAAATCCAGATGTCTCTGGCAGAAATCAGGAGATGAAAACACAACATTTTTTCATAATAAAATGAAAATAAGGAGGGCAAGAAATTAGATTGAACAGATCCAAGTAGATGGGCATCAGATAAAAGGAGCTGAAGAAATAAAAATAGCAGCTCACAACTACTTCAAAGAACTACTTACAAAAAGCGACTATCAGGCAGTTAATGAAGAATTTTTGTAGCACATAAAAAAAAAGTGATCAGAAAAACACAGAAATAAACAAAGAGATCACCGATGATGAAGTCGGAAAAGCAGTTTGGAGCCTCCACCTTGACAAAGCTCCGGGGCCAGATGGGTTTACAATGGCTTTTGCAGACAGCATTGGGACATTATTAAAAAATACCTTATGAGAATGATCAAAAATTCCTTTCAAAAAAAAATTGGAGGAAATACAAAATACTCCTATTTGGCACTCATACCAAAGAGTCCAATCCCGTAACCTTCAATAGATATAGACCATTCTCTCTCTGCAATTCTTCTTATAAGATAATCACCAAAATTCTAACAAATAGAATCAAGGAATTTCTTCCATAAATCATATCTAAAAATCAAGGTGGATTTGTACCCAAGTCGCAAATCACAGATAACGTGATCATTGTTCACAAAGCTATTCACAGCAGTACCCAAAGGAAAGAGAAAGGAATGATAGTAAAATTAGATATGGCAAATGCTTTTGATACAGTTAATCATAATTACCTTGCAGCAATTCTCAAAAAAATTGGCTTTTCAATAGATATTATAGACTATCCAGGCGTGCATATCATCCCCTTGGATAGCCCCTCTAATAAATGGAAGGCCTAGTAATTTTTTTCAAAGTACAAGAGGGCTACGACAAGGCTGCCCTCTTTCTCCATTCCTATATATCATCATGGCAGAAACTCTAAGTGCAGCACTGGAAAGTCAGAGAAAGGGAAAAAAATAACAAGTATTCAGATAGCAAGAGGGGTCAAAGATATAAATCACTCTCTTTTTGCAGATAATACCCTTCTTATGGGAGGGGCATCAAGCATAATAGCTAGAAGATTTAAAAGAGTTTTAGATGAATTTCTCCAAGCCTCTTGAGGAATGTTAAATAACACCAAATGCAGAATATATAGTTGCAACACTTCTCCAAGAGTTATGCAACATATATCACAAATTCTGAAAATTCCAATTCAAATAAGATGGACCCATTTCACTTACCTTAGGCTGCCCCTGGCAAAGGAAAATGTAAATCAAATGGAAAAAATGAATGATAAAATTCAGAATTGGGGAATGATGTGGCTTAATTTGGCAGGAAGAGTGATCATGATTAATACACTCCTTTCGGCCCTTCCCATTTATCAATATGTTATTATTCTGGCCTCAGCAAGCACCCATAAGCAAATGGAAATAATAATAAGAAGTTTCCTATGGCAAGGAGGAAAACAAGAAAACAAAAAATTCAGTCTAGTTTAATGGGGGAAAGTCGCCCTTCTCTATGAAAAAGGAGGTATAGCAATTCGATTACCAACCCAAATGAACATTGCTTTAGGGGAAAACATAATTTGGAGAATGATAAGTGGAAAAGAACACTGATGGGAAAAATTTCTATCAAGGAAATATTTAAATTGTCATAGAACAAAGTTGATAAATGATTCTATACCAGATAGGCCAAACACACAGGTCTGGAAACTTGTAAAAAAGATAATCCCTCTTATTAGAGAATAAATTTCTAAAAATCCAGGGAATGGAAAAACAATTGCAATTTGGGAGGATAGCATAATGGGAAGAGATCCTTTAAACCTTTAGCAAAATCTAAGAGGACTACAGTGTTGGATGGAAGAGAAAAGTGTAAATACTTTATACTCAATTTCTGAGTGGGACCAAGATAATTGGCTTGGATGGAAACTACCAACAATCCCAAAAAGATTAAAAAGACAGTGGGAGAGATTAAAATCGTATCTATCAGGGGCAGCTCCCATAAATAGGGAGGAGCAGGACTACTTTATATGGGATCCAAATAGAGGGGAATACATGGTGAAATCAGGGTATAATATCCTTCAAGAACAGCAAAGTCAACAAGCTTGGAGTTTATTCAAGGCAACCTAGAGAACAGAATGTCTACCCAAAATCAAAGTTTTCATTTGGACTCTACTTAAAGGTAAAATTCTAACCTCTGAAAAATAAAAAATAAAAAAGGAATACAAGGGCCCTCCATATGTGTTATGTGCCAAATGGAGGAAGAAACAATTCAACACCTCTTCATGAATTGTAGGGTGGCTAGAGAGTGTTGGACTCAGATAACAAGTCTGCTGGAAATAAATATAAATTTTCCAATTCAGCGGTGAGAACTTCATAAAATTTGGGAGAAAATCTATCCGTATACAAAGAGAAATAAGGCCACAATAAGTAGGATATGGAAGTGCCTCCCCTCAATTCTATGCTGGAAGATTTGGTTAGCCAGAAACAAATGCATATTCAAGGAACAAAAACCAAGTATAGGTAAGATTCTGTCAAAAACTTGGAGGCTAGTATCAGGGATCATAAGCACAAATGGAATATCAAAAATGGATCAGAGCAACCTACAGCAAGAATAAAAAGATTGTTATAGCAAAGCAATTCTAGAGAAAAAAATAGAACCTACAGCAAAAAATAAAAAAGCTTCCATAGCCAAGAGTTGGAAATCAAGAATGGATGACAAAGAATTTGAAGAATGAATGAAAGGACAAAAAATATACACTCTTTTTTTCGATGGGGCCTCAAAAAAGAACCCAGGAACGGCGGGGGCAAGCAGAGTAATTATAGATCCAAATGGAAAAAAATAATAAATTATGAATGGAGTCTTGGAGAAATGACAAACAACAGCGCTGAAGCATACAACCTTCTTTTAGGCACAAGGCTTTTAAGAAAACATGAGGTCAAGGATCCTATAATTATAGGAGATTCGGCAATAATTATAGCAACAATGGTAACTGAAAAGGATTTCAACAGTATTGCCATCAATAAAATTTGTCAAAGGATTAGAACAAACATACAAATCTTGGGAAATATAACACTCAAGCATGTGTTGAGAAATCAAAACAAGGAAGCAGACAACTATGCCAACAAGGCACTAGAAAGACTAGCTGGGACTGTAAAAGAAAACAATGAAGTCTATACTAAAAAAATACCATGAATTTCACAATCATGATGAGGACTGAGAAAGAAGCAAATGGAAAGAATCATAACAAAAGGAAAAAAAGGAGAATCAAAGCTTCACTTCAAGAATTAGATTGTCTGTAGAAAACAATGAAGATCTGATAATAGTTGATCTCAAGTGCAATCAACATGGTTTAGAGCACAATATCTACACAATCCCAAAAAAGCTACAACGCACGTATGATAAGGAATGCATATGTCCTTTACTTCTAAGTAAAGACGGTAATGGCCATATCAACCACATGCAGCAGGATCGTAACTGTCGCATAAGATTAAGCTTTGTTACAATGGGCATCTGTGCAAGAAAAAGGGAAACCCAAATCATGATGGCTACCTACAGCAACAGGTTACCCCTTTGCCTTGGGATCAATAAATTGGTAGCACTCAGTAATTCCCACTGTTTAGGAAACTCAGCCCATCCTTAGTCAGGCTATTTCATTAGTGATCCTCTTGCTTGCAGTTAGCTGGAAGTTTATAGACTAAAGCATACAACAGTCTTTCAAATTCTCCCCCTCGACTCATCAAGTCGCATATCTAGGCCCAATCCTCATTAGTGGGGGACACCTTCATTGTCATTTGCTTCACAGTGGTATCCCTCAGTCGTTTGCTTCACTATCTTTGTTTATGATCATAACATTGTTTTCCCCTGTTTAACACACAGGTTGTCTCATACCCATAGCGCCCCCAAGCCTTAAGTTCTGTGTCCAAACTTATTAGAAGTAGTATTCTCTTTTCAGCGACCTCAAGCCTCAGGATTTTTGGAGCCAAACTTTCCACCTTTGCATTACATCTCACCAATCCACCATCTCCCAGCCAGCACCCGAATTCAAGATCACTCCTCGAATTGGTTTTAGAATACAAATCAGGGACAGAGTCATATTGTTTTATTCAGAGCTTTGGAGATTTGTCTTCAAAAGGATCCCAACAAGTAGAACTTCGCCATCAACAACAGAGGAATAAGAAAAATATATCAAAGAAAGAGGACCATCCCTGGGACCAAAATAGACATAGCATCTACAGCAAATCAAAGCAACAAAATGGCTTGCAATCCACTAGAGAGAGCAAAAAAGAATGACAACTGCCCAACTTTCAAGGCTAACAGATGTATGACTGGAAGGTTTAACCAAGCTTTAAAGGACCTCGGGGCAGAGATGAAGATAGCCAATGTGTATAAGCAAAAATACATAGATCTTCAAAGAGCTGAAATAGAAGAATTAAAAGACAAATGCAAACACTTGGAAGAAATTATCGAGTACATCAAAACTCTCAATCAAAGCTAGCAAGGGGAAACATCCTCCAGGTACAACAAGAAGCACCACCCCAGTAGGAGGAATCAGTAAATCAATTTTGGTGACCTGTTTATTTTTATTAATGTAGTGCAAATACAGTTTGTAAGGCAGTACGCCACCCTAGTTTTTGAAGTTTATAGAATCAAGGCTGCAAGTGTAGATGCAGGGAATGTGCTCCCATTTTGTGCACTACATTTGAAACAGTCTTCTTACTAATGTACAAGGAGCTCGCTCTTTTTCTTTTTTGCAATATAAAAAAATACCCGACTGTGTTAAAAAAAAAAAAAACATTTATGAGCATTAAATCTAAGGGATAACAAATCATTAATGGGAATTTGGTATGAGATAACTGCATTTATGTGTGAAAATCCATTTAACATGATATGATATCTTCTTACGTGCGTACAAATAAAACTGCTTTTGCCACCTTTACAAGCTATCTGCATTATTTCATTTTATGTTCATCTTTGTGTGTTCGATAGCTATTGTTCTTCACTTTCAAGAAAAGTCCACAGAGCAAAGTGTTGAGAACTATGGTGAAGAAAGGAAATGCATTCACTTATGAGAAGTCAGAAATGACTCCTCTATTTACGAATACTACATGCAACAGAGAGGGAGGAACCTCTACATGGGAGGCTATGTATAGCATAATGGAGGAGGAGGTGAGGATTATGGGAAAAAATTACAGTTGACAGACGTGATTCCTCGTACGCTTCCATGCTACAAATGGCATGCTCATTTTTACTCCACATAGCCGCGTGGCCGAAGATAATCCCTTATACTGACATGGTTAAATGGGTTATTGATGAAACCGAAATCTCAAACAAAGAATTCAGGACAAGAAGCCAAGGGGTTATGGGATCTTTTACCCCAGACAACCTATGGCTTATGTACCACCTACCAAAGCCACAGGTCATCTACAACAAGCAGTTCATGGAGAAGATTACCAAAGAAAACGATGACCCAGCAGACTGCACTCGAACCTGGTCCAATAAAGAGGAAAAAATCAAGAAAGATAAAAACAGTATGTACATTACTTCGTCTATTTGTCCCCCTCATAGTTTTGTTGTGGCTATGTTGTGTAGACTATTTGGCAGACCCGATAGTACTAAGTTCTCCCCATAATGGTTATCATTAATAGATGCAATTGTTAACGCAATTGTAATGAATTGGGCACAATTTCTGTCTGAAAATTTAGCAAAAACAATTATTGAGTATAGAAGGAAAAGAAGTGTTGCCTCGAGGGTTTACCCTCCATTCTTTATGAGCACCTATGTCATGGACGCAATTTGTTTTAGTTTGAAATTCCCTATCATGGGATGGAAATGGATTGTTCGAAATCCACTTCCCATTCACATATACCACAAGGACATGTGGGAATCCAATTTTCAACCACATTTTTTCAAGATTTGTCATGGAATTATGCTCCCTATTCACAAGCAGCTTTATAATTGAGACGCCCCCAGGATTTCCCAAGAAGTTGAAGTTGACGTCCTCCTGGTGGCCAGATGGTTTGGGCAGGAAACATTTACATATATCGGGGTTTTTGGCAGCATCACCTCCCCCCATTTCCTCCCATACTATGTTCCAGATAAATTTATGGCTAGAGAAATAGCCTATATTTCGTGGAAAGCAATACGAACCATTTGGCACTGTCAAAAATTTCACCACTCTGGTGAAAACAAAAGTATTCAGCAATGAGGTAGATGCCTTTGATGATATATTTTTGTAGAAAAACACCTTCACAGAGGTGAAGCATATGGCACAACTACTTTTTGACCGTGAAGATATGGAAAAAATTTACAGTTGCAGAGAAAGGAGGTTAGCAAAGGTCCCATTGGACCAATTATTGATTGGACAAATAAGGGAGCCTACTGTTAGAAAATTATATATTATAGAGCAATGGAACACATAACATATTGCATAAATATAAACACAGAAAACGCATAAAACAAGAGAGACACAGGTTCACCCAGTTTGGGCTACGTCCACGAAGAAATAGCCATTCCTTCTTTTTATATATTATCCAGCAAACTGAAGAGATACAACCTACAACAGATCCATTGTAACTCCCTCTTCGCTCTCAATCTCCTCTATTTTCCTCACTCGGAATACATATCTACATAGATGTACAACAATTCCCTCATATATAGCGAGGGGTTGCCTTCTAGGGATAAAAACCCTAAATTAAACATAACTTCTACCGTCAGATCATTCGCCTAATCAACGACCCAGATTGACTACGAAATTACAACATTTTACAAGGCAATTTTACATCTATTCTTAGGTTCGGGGGCGCTACCCCCGAACCCCCGCGGGGGACCGCCAGCCCCCGAACCCCTGCAGGGGGCACAAGTCCCCCCCTCACCCCCCCACGTTGAGGGGTGTACAGTCTTCCTGGGGTATACATCTAGCTGAAACCTTTGAATACAGAAGATAATCAGGTTCCACACCCAACACCTACTCCCAGTGTGACTATAGAAGGTGACTCCAAAGAAAACTCTAACACTGATTCTGGAGCAAAATCTCAAGAGAAATCTACCAGGGAATCGCAACAGTTATCGCAAAATGGGATAGAAGTATGGAGTCAATAAAGGATACAACCCAATCTACATAGAAGATAGTTGAAGAAGCTTCAGCTAGCAAACAAGATGAAATGCCTACTACCTCCGCACATCCAATAAAACCCCTAGTAATCGATCTAGAGGAAGAGTGGAATAATTTTAATAAGAGTCTCAACACAGAGGAACAAACACTAGAGTTGCAAATTCCACAACAAAAAACAACTCTAGAAATTACAGTGTGAGAGACTGCAAATACAAAAGAGGTAGAGTACATCCCTGCCACCCCCACTTCCGAAATAATTTTGAGAATTGAAGAAATTCCCCCTCTAGATGTGTTCTATAGCTCACATCATAAGGCCATGGTGAAAAGACAAAGAAAGAAAAGGAAATTGGACTCAACAACTACTACTACCACAAAAAACGAACCAATGGATGTTCTATGGAAAGAATCACCCATTGACCCATCCGCCAACCTTACTAGACTCTCGCAGTTTGCAGGTGCTTATGCAACATTGACCATGGACTAAGCAACAGAAATACAAATGTTTCTTAGAGAAAAGGAAGATAAAATAACATCACTTGAGAAACAATTACAGCAAGTAAAATTTGACCATCATGCAGAGATACAGTTGGCCAAGCTTCAACAGGTATTTGAACAAATGCAAATAGAACATCAAACCAGCTTAGCCGAGAAGGAAGCACAGATGCAGGAAATAACTGATCTACACAAACACGATCCAAAAATTGATCAGTTTGTTATCAAAGCACTGGGTCTTACCTCCCAATTGATGCACCAGAAAGAATTATTCTGCCAGAAGATTTCACAGTGGAAATCTTATTGCAAAACAAGCGATAAACTGACAAGTCAAGTCATGGAAATGAGACTTGAATACGACAAGATCTTCAAAAAAGTCTCTGATTTTATCGCCTGGTAAAATACAAAAGATGGGAGAAAGGTCGAACTGCCCAAGCTAGAATAATCGCATAAGGAAAGCATATTTGCGAGCTGGGATTCTCGGCTTAAAGAAGCATAAAAGGCAACAGTAGACGCGGCAGTGGTAGCAAACAATATCATAGAAATCATCAATGCAAATATACATAGTGCCAACCTTGTGGCAGAATTCATTCTGGGTTTCCTTTCTAATTCGAAACAGTGTGAACAGCAATGGAAATAGGTATCAGCAGAAAAAGCAGAAGCGATAAGGAACATGATCCTGGGAGGCATATTTGCAACATTTGGTAAAGCCTCACAACCGATGGATGACCTTGTGATGCCTAACCATTTCTATGGAGAAAATGGCACCAACACTGACCGATGTTATATTCACTGGACAGTTGAAAGCTGAAGTCGGCTAACCAACACAACTCAAGCGCATGATGGATATTTGTGATTTGAAATATCAAATGCAGGATAGTTAGTCACCTTGTTTATTTCCAATTTGATTTTATTTTTGCACAAATTGAGGCAGGTCGTTTAAACCTCCTCAACTATTTTTGTAATAATCTATTTTTAGTTTTATAGTTTTAATATTTAAACCCCTCTCATGCATTTAGAGAGGGGTCCAAAATTTTATCAAAAGAAGTCTTCGAAACATGCACTTTTTTCCCTTTGAGGAAGTTCTGGTGAAATTAATGGAACGTGATTTATTTTCTATCTGATTTAGCTTCTTCTACTGAAATTGCACTTTTATACTCTTAGTTGGTGTTGAATGGACTGAAGATAGATCAATATTGCTGAAACACATGAGTAGGATGTATTATAAATGGTACTTTTATCTCGTAATCCTTTTTACTTATGTATTAAGCAATGATTTCTTCTCGAATTGTTTATGTATGAAAATCTGAATCTTGATTACCATTATTGCACTTTTGTATGATGATGATCTTTATTTTATACTTAGTATATGAATAATTCTTTATGAGATATATCTTACACAATCGTTTCGGCTAACTTTTTATATGAAATGATTATTATTAAAACAGATTCACTTCCCATCGCAATTGAATTATATTTATTACGAATTGCTTTCAGATATTATTATAGATTGCATATATCAATTCAAATCCCAGGTATATTTATAATTAGATAGTTCTTAAATTAGGATAAGATGCATGTGATTGTTAGTTAATATTAGTTTACTTTTAGCTTAGACATTACTTTAAAACCACACATATCACCCCATTAGCATAAGCATTAAATAGATTGGGAAACTGGTCCCATTATCCCCAGTCGGAGCCACTACTCCAAACGGAAAAGGAGCTGCCAACCAAGGTCTAGACCGCGTGGCTTTCCCCCATGTTGAGGCAACGATTTTCGAGGCTTCAACAGGTGTGCATCCAATTTTTGAAAAAGTTATTTTATACATAGCTTTCAAATATAAGAAAAATATTTTGTGTATTGTGCATGATGTAAAGTGATATGTCAAGATTAACATTTAACCCCTTTCACACATACATAATTTTTGCACTACACTTTGATTATAACAAGTCTTTTGAGTTAAAAGGTAGAATAATGTATGTTTCTTGAAATTTTGCATACTACATATATTATAGGAATTTGTTTCTTCCATAATATGGTAGAGATACAAATAACTGGCAAAGAAATTTGATATTTGTTATGTTTGGTCCAATAACAAGGGATGGTGATATTCCCATCTTTTAGTTTCATTTATCTTTCATGATGATTTTTGGAGAGGTAAAAATGATAGCAAGTTTATGTTAGATTATGTATACTTATTTTTACTTCCCAGTGATGAGGTACACTTATGGTTTCATATCAGTTAAAATTACAAGCTAATTGTCTTGGTTTTGATTAAGATTGAAAAACTTGTCAAATTTAGCGAGCATTTAATTGTTGGTTCCAGTATTTTGAAGTCAAAATTTTGATACGATGACATATATTACTTGATGGCATAATGCTTCTAATTTTGATATTAATTGATTAATCTTCCAACATAAGGATTATGGATGTTGACGTTAAAACTAATTACAATGGATTTTGAGGGTAAACAATGACCTTATCTATCTCATGATAAATGAAATCTATATATGAAAAATGATTTAACAATCATGCATAAATTATTATTTTTATTAATCCCAAACCGTCTCAACTAACTTCTATTACCTGTAGTGCCAAAGGACCAAAATCAAAGAGTAAGAAGAGTATAGGCATTACAATTTTTCTAGGTAATATGGTAATCTAGGGTTTATATGTTTAAAATGATGGAGGCCTTAAAAGTAGCAAGGAAAAATCACAATACCAATCTTTCTTATTCTTCTTCTAACGCTTCTTTTCATGAACATGCACTTTCTGCTTCCAATTTCTTCTTCAATGCAACATCTATATCTTCTTTTCATGGCTTATTGATTCTAGGGCATTTATATATGGGTAAGAATAAATCCATTTTTTCTACTCTTAATAATTGCAACACCAAAAAAATAATTTTTGATGATGGTAAACCTCATATTGTTTTAAGGTCTTGAACAATTAAGATATATAATAATCATTTCATTGATGTATTATGCGTCCAAGTCTTTCCCACAACCTTCTATGAATATACTAGATCACTGATTTAAGGTAACACAACACATTTTTCACCCCACAAAGTTCTAATAAAGGATTTAAACTATTATAAGCATGTCCTCTCCACTAGAATTGTTGATGATATTGCTAGGTTGATAAATTTGACAATTTTAGGTCATTATATTTTTCCATGAATTTTTATTGATCACGTCAATGACTTAAGCAAACTTTGCCATGAGTGGTTTGGTCATCTAAACTATCACTCATTGAAACAACTATGTAATCAAAATATTTTGATTGGTATTCCTCTCTTTTCTTGCAGAGATGGTGTTTGTGCCAATTGTGTTCTTGCCAAGCATCATCCAAACAATTTTGACAAACATGCATCTTTGAGAACCTCAACCCCTTTGTAAATTGTTCACAATTATTTGTGTGGTCCACTTTATTCTCCTTCTTTATTTGGACACAATTACTTCTTAGATTTCATTTATGACTTCTTTAGATACACTTAATACTTCTTAAAATTTAAGTGTGAATTTTTTGACTTGTTCTTGGCCTACAAGGCCTTTGTAGAAAAATAATTTGGACATAAACTACAAATATTAAGAATAGATAATGGAGATTAATATGTTAACAACAAATTCACAACTTACTACACTTCAGAGGGAATTAAGATGCAACATATTTTTCTATATACAACACACACACACAAAATGTTGTTGTTGAGAGAAAGAATCACACTTTAAAGGAAATGGATAATTGTATGATCTAATTCAAGGGATTGGTTCTTCATTACCGGGTATAAGAAAAAAAAATTGAAAATTACATATTAAATCACACTCCCACAAAAGATTTAAAAAATATAACACTAGTAGAAACATGGACTAAAATTAATCTAGATTGAAGCAACTTCCATGTATTTGGTAGTGAACCATGCGCTCACATTCTTGATGAGAAAGGGAAAGCATTACAACCTAAAAATGAGAAGAACATTTTGTTAGATATTTTGAAGTGTAAAAGGTTATAAACGTCTCCAACCTCATTCTAATGAAATAATTATTATAAGAGATGTTAAATTTGATGAAAATCTCTTAGCATGCAAGCCTTATTTCACATTTGTTCCATCTTCATCTTGCAAGCCATGTTTGACATATGTGTCATCTTCTGGTCCTATTATGGTTTATACTTCAAAATATGATAGCGAGGATGAAAACCCACCTCCATCTACTCACTTTCCTCTAGATGAGTCCATTGAACAAGAACCAACACCAACATCATAGTTTCTAAGATGGGCATGTTCAACATCTAAAGTAGTTGGTGATATTGTCAGTCATTAACCTACATATACACATAATACATATTCCATTTCTACTGAGCCTCATATTTTAGCTCAAGTTTCAGAAACTCATGATCTAGAAATATTTGCAATAGCTTTAGGATATCTAGATAGGGACAAAGCAATGAATGGAGAATATTGTTCCTTAATGGCAAACAATACTTGGGAACAGTCACCTCTTCTAAAAGGAGGAAAACTTGTTAGATGTAAATGGGTGTATAAAACTAACTATACATCAAATGGAAGTGTTGAAATATATAAGGTCCAATTAGTTGACAAAGGATTCTCTCAACTTAAATGCATTGACTATAATGAAATTTTTTCTCTTGTAGCCAAAATGAATTCCATCTACCTTGTTTTAGCCATTGTTTCCTCACATGGATGGGAGGTCCATTAGATGGATGTTAAATATCCCTATTACATGGGGATATACAAAAAGAAATATACATGAAAAACCTCTTGGCTATGTTTAGAATGATTCTATCCTTGCTTATCACTGTAAGAAATATCTCTATTATCTTAAGCAAGCTCTTTATACTTGGTACATGTTATAACGGCTAAAACCACCCTCCAAAATTTTGCCTTCACTTCATTTTGGAGCCTCCCTCCTAAATCTTAGTAGCTTGTCTTTCACTGCTCAGGTACTTGTGCTTTCATTTGAATTTATCTTTCGCTTTACAACTTGTGTTGCTTACTTGCTTTGTTGTCTAACCACAAGCTAACCCCTCGTGACTTGGTTGCATCTAGTTCTTGCACTGCCTTGGCAAACTGCACAGTCCTAGAGGGCAACCAACCTTGCTCTCAGGAATTGTTAAGTGCAACCCAACAGTGAGCCTTTCTCTCAAGAATTGCGTAGTGCAACCCAACAGTGAGCTTCGGCTCCAGAATTGCGTAGACCCAGTTGACAACTTTCTTCAGCTAGAAAATTGTGCAGAGCTTGAGTGGCAACCTAGAGCCACTCAACCCAGAAATTGTGCAAAACAGTATTGTACTGCTCATAAGTTGTCAGTACATGAACTAAAGAGTTTCCCGGTCCTCCTCAGAAACTGAACAATCTTTCCAGCCAGTGCATGGAAATGTTCCAAAAAAGAAAGAAGCTAAGAGAAAAAGCATCCCTGGGAAGTAGGGAATCTATTATTAGCTTCCTGAAGGTGACACATTTCCATCTTTAGAAGTTTCTACTAAGTGTCGTTGTTGTCCTTGATCTCAAGCATATGTGTCTTGATCTCCATTTTCTCAAATCTATGTAATGGACTCCTCTAGAGCTCATTTATGCATTCGATCATCAATATCTAGCTTCCCTAGGAGATCAAGGAGCCTTATGAGCATTTTCATCACTTTTCGGGGTGAGTTTTTCTTTTATTGCCTTTTGCTACTTTTTATGTGGCTTTTGTTTGTTTAGCTTATGAGAGTGTTGTTTCACTCATTTTGTTGAATGTCCATTGTTGTTTTAACTTGTTTTAGCATGTAGAAGTGTTGTTTCAAGTTTTACATTGCCTTCCCCAAGTGTCACGTGAGTTTTCCTATTTTTGCAGCAACGGTCGTCGTTGTGGAGACTCCCTTCACATGCTTCGTGTTCCTTCAATTTGATACATTACTGCACTTGTTTTACATGCATACATTTACACTTAGTCAAATCTACACTCATCCTTACATCATCCTTCAGATCTTCCTATTTTCACACTCCCCATGGACAGACCTAGGCCCCCCATGCCTGGGTCTCACATTCATTTGCATGCACTGCACAATCTGGAAACTCAAGGCCTCACCTTGGCTTCTAGAATTGCGTAGAGTCTGTCTTGGGATAGCTCCATTTGTTCACTATGTAGTTCTAGGAGCTAGTCTCCCATCTTGGTCACTGAGACTGTGAAATGCGCAATCTCCCCCAGGCCCTGCCCCAAACTGAACTGCAATTGTGTAGTTCCAGTCAACAAGCTTCCACATTGACTCTCAGGATTGCACAGTGCATGGTTCCCATGGTCAACCAGTCACCCCTTGTCAGTCAAAGTTGCACATTTCCTCTCATGATATGCCCTGGCTACTCCTTGATCACGTTGTAAAGTTAGATTTGCAAGAGCTAATGTTTGCTTGCCATGAGTGTTTGTTATGTCCCACAGGTACCACACTTGTGAAGCACTTCTCTCGAGCAGCCACTTACCATGGCACAAAAGAGAGATGCTTCAAGAGAGACCACTGATATTAGTATCGAGGAAGCAATTGAGCAAACACTAGTTTACTTACCAATATATGCAGATTCCCAACTGTTTATAAAAAAGAAATCAACACTAACATGGCAGCCAAACCAACAACAGTGGTAGAAGGTAGTAAGCCAGTACAGGATCAGGGAAAGGGGAAATAACTGACATAACAAAGGGAGGACAAATTTGCAGAGCGAAAGCACATTCAGTCTTCATGCAAGAAGCTTTGACAACAGAAGAAAAAGGAAGCACAAGACGTAGACAACAGAGCAGAGGAAGAGAAAAGAGCAGATTTTGCAAGTAGAAGATCTGAGATCGCAACAAGCAGAATGAGAGTCGAAGGAAGAACATGAGATGAGAAGCAGAAACAAGAAGAAGAACAAAGGCAAGGCACAATGACATAGAAACAATGTTAATATAGGTTGATGAGATGGAACAACCATAAGCTAAAGAAGAGAGTGAACAAATGGAGCTTCCCTCACCAAAGTTAAGCACAAGAACCAAGACTGGTTAGAGGTCGACGGGTACATGGAGCAGCTAAGGTGACGGGCGACTAGGGATGACTTGGAGATGAGCACACCAAACATGTAGAAGAAAATTGGTGGTCTTGTCATGGTCTACGCCATGCTACACATGCTTCTGAATGAGATGGACATAGGTTCCAAGACCATATTCCCTTAAGCTATGGAGGTAAGAGTCCATTATTAGAAAGATACCATCAAGCAGTTTGGGGACATCATATCATAGTACCAATCTTGGCATCTTATGTGACCAAGAATCATCAAGTGGAGGTTACCAAGTTAGTCTTGCTCCAAACTTCAGAGTCATAGTGTTGCATCTTGTTAGGCTATCTCTAGCTTATTTTGTCCCACATGGGTATATGTGGAAAAGGTATATTATTTGTAAATATATTGTAAGTGAAATTCCAAGTGTCATTAGTGTAATGTGAATAGTCACTATGTAATGTAAAGAGTTATTTGTAAAGGAGTTGAAGAGTCATGAGGGTAGTCAAAGAGTCAAAGGGGAATGTCAAGGGTCACCCCACCCTTTGTTATAAATAGAACCTCATAAATCATAGGAAAGGCTTTTGGGAGCCAAGCTTTTGACTAGAAATTTCTTAGAGAAGGCTTTGGAGTATTGTGACAAGCCTTGGCTTCTACACAATGTAGCACGAGTACACTTCTTTGGAGGAGTAGGCAGTGTTGACTGTAATGTTCCACTATTGCGGCTAGTGGTTGTCAATGGTGTATGTATGGATGGAACTTTCACTTAATAATATAACTGAACCAGCACGTTTTCATGCATATGTTGTTGTGGTAGTTGGACTATTCTGGTTGCTCTAGCAATGTATGTTGTTTAACTTACGCATTTGTGTATGAAGTATTTTGTATCCAATTGTATGAATCTTGTTGAAGGCGTGTTTCTGGATTAACCTGTCACATTGGTTTGTGGACTATTCAACTTCCAACTTGTGATGTCATTTCACTCAAGTGTTCCTTTCAGGTTGCATACTATTACAAGATTCTAAGGGACACACTTCCTTTTCCCGTCTATGTGTTAAAACCCCCATGCATCTCACTTGACTCACTGTAAGGTCACACACTTGCTTCTGACAAAGTTATCATACGCACCTCTGTATGCTATCATAGTCAAGGCACTACTATACTACCCACTACTTGGAATCCTACTACAAACGGTCTGGGTTCTAGTTGGGACTTCTTACTAGGGAGATCCCTGAAGAAGGAGGGCCAAATGACAAGATAACTCCTCAAAGTATGTTCTGAATCTATGCACATCATTCATGAGTTACATTACAATCATACCTCCGACATGTTTTTCTTAAGGAGTGTCAGAGGACGTTCTTCATGACTTGTCACAATTTAAGTATGATGGTGAAGGCGAAGCAACCCTGCTAAGGCACGCAGTTTCCTTCGCATGCTTCTGTCACAGGAATGAAGTCTCCTCAAACAACATTGCATGTGGGTTGTTCTCTTACACATTTGAAAGGCACGTACAACAATGGTGTCGCTATTTCCCGCAACATCCATTCACTCTTTCAATCACATGATCAGAGAGTTAGGTCATGCTTTCTATCATTATAATCATCAAGCACTCAATAAAAAAATTCTATTATTACATAACGCACCTGATGAATCTCTTTGGAAATTTTGGGAGTGCTTCCAAAATTTTGCTTTACAAATCCCTGAAGATGAAGTTGATTAAATTTCTTAGGGAATGGTTTCATTATATTCTTCATGTATCTAAAAATCCTCACGAGTTAGAATCATTTGAACCCCTCCTAGCATACCTTGGTGTTAGAGCTTCCAAACCTAATATGGACAAGGTTGTTGTCATAGGTGACCTATTGTCCGCTCCTCATCAAACATCTCTAGATCCACAGGACGAGGTGGGAGAAGTTACAAACCCATATTTTGAACGGTCACCTACTCCCACCCCACCTGCTCTAGATATTTGCGTATATGTGGACTGCAAGCCTACTAATTGTCACATAGACTTGTTTTCTCAACCTCTATCATTTCATTCTGTTGATCCTCTAGATTTTGGTGTCTTGTGTTCGTCCATTCCGGACTCTGCATGTGATGTACACGAGGATCAATTTGTCGAGGAATTTGGCATTGAGCAACCAACCTATGTTGTCATTTTTTATGAGTATGTGTGGGAATCTGAATATGAAATTGCGGTGAAGGATGACCTCCTTTTGTCTGAACCTCATCCGCTCTATCCTGACATATTTTGTGATATTGCCATTTTTTATTTGTCTTGTGAAAATTCATTCCTAGATGTTTCTATTTATGATCATTCACAAGGCACATGGGATATCAGTCTATCATATGATTGCAGAGAGGAAAAATCTTTCCTTCTGAATCCATTCAATTTGTCGTCTTTAATTTCTAAAAATTCAAAGGGTGAACATTTATATTTCTCATCTACCCCTCTGTATGATTTGTTCATTCATGAGGATGTCAATGTACATCTCAAATTTTCTAATCATGAATGTTGTGATCTCTTTACTCCTCCATTTGATCATGATGTTGATTCATTGGATGTTGATCTTTCCACACCACCGGTCTTTGATGATCTACCTGCTGATGAAGTGGAAACCCTGCAAGATGTTAAAGCAATTCAGCCCAAGATTATGGTTATGTTAGGTCCTCGTTGTCTTGAGGTTGGTTACGCTCCCGATCAAAAATCTGTTGAACCAACTTAGGCTCCTCTTCACTCTCTCGCACACATTGAAAATCAATCTAATCCACAAATTTCACTTCCTCCACCAAAATTACACGATCATATCACTCATGCATTGGAGGAGTCATATGTAGCAAGTCATGATGCGAAGTGAAATTTTTCTTATTTCTGCATGGTTGCTCGTGTGTCAAGTTCAAAAGAGTGTACATGCTTGTTATCCATGCATAGTGCTCTGTCACACTATGGTACGTCCATAGTGTGTTTTTCATGTGCGTTCACTTTTTTCTTTTCAGTGGATGCATTCAAAATTTGAGCGTGTTGGTCTTCATTTATTTATCTTTCTTGTCTTTTGGTTTGTATGAATATCTTTCTTGACGATCGTGCCTTCACTTATATGGGCCACCCAATGCATCAGTGGCCGCATTGGAAATATCACTTCACGTGAGTAAGCCCATGCACTGTTTAGCTTAGGAGTTGGAGTAGTGTTTTCATTCTTTTTTACTTTGCTTTCATGTTTTTCTTTTCTTAGTTGTTTTTCTTTCGTTTACTTCTATCCTTTGCTTGTTTTTTTGTTTTATTTTTATGCATTTGTAGGTTTAGCCTCCCGTGAAACCGTGTTTGGCTTCTTGAGACAACTGGATGAAACACAAGAGGACTTGTACAACTACCAACATTTGGTTATGTTTCTATTCCCTCTCTTTGTGAATATCTTGCCTTCTTTCAGTCAATGATACCCTGATGGAAAATACGTTCTTTTCAGAGTGAATATTAGTGAAAACACAATGCTTGCAATTTAACTAGTACCATCTACTCTAGTCGGTTCTTCTATATTCGATTAACCCTTGTCAACTCAATCAAGTAGAGTAAGGTGAGGGAGAAAACCTTAACAAGTATGTCAGAGGTATATATAACATACTTCTCTCAAGGGCCAACCTCTTTTTCTCTCAATAAGTCAAGATCCCTCTTCTGCCTCATGAAACAAATAAGTGCCTATACATAGTTCTTTGAAATTGAAAAAAATGAAAAAAATAATAAATAAAGGCAAAAGAAGAGAAAAGCTTCCTACACAAAGAGGTGTAGCAAGAAACTATGTTGGAGTGTCGTTCAGACTTGCTGGCAGCGGAGCGATGCTTGTGTTCCTGAAGTGACTTTGTCGGAGTACCTTCCATGTCTACTATTAGCAAAGCAACACCAGAGATGAAACTTAAACTCTGACAATACATATTACGTGTGCATCAATATACCCCTCATCCCCAATCGAAACAACTCATTTGACTTGGCTTGGTATGTGTGCTGACCAATCAAGTGAGTGGAAGATAATATATCTTTAACTCAAGCTAGTGAGGAATACATGACGATCAAAGAATCGAACAATACTTTCAGAGGAGGTAGACTCCCTTTACATGAGACAATGTCCATACAGAGAGCTAGAGTTCTACTAGTGTGTTGTAAATGTCGTAGCGACTACAACCACCCTCTAAATGTTTTCCTTCACTTCGCTTTGGAGCCTCCCTCCTTAAATATTAGTAGCTTGTCTTTCATTTCTCAGGTACTTGTGCATTCATTTGAATTTATCTTTCACTTTAAAGTTTGTGTTGCTTACTTTCTTTGTTTTCTAACCAAAATTTGACCCCTGTGACTTGATTACATCTGGTTCTCGCACTGCCTTAACAAACTTTGCAGTCCTAGAGCACAGCCAACCTTTCTCTCAGGAATTGCGCAATGCAGCCCAACAATGAACCTTGCTCTCAAGAATTGTGCAGTGCAACCCAGTTGTGAGCTTCGGATCCAGAATTGATCCAGAATTGCACAGACCTATATGAAAACTTGTCTTTAACTGAGAAACTATGTAGAGTAGTCGAGGACAACAAGTGAGCCTTCAAATCCAGAAATGTGCAAAACCGACTGACAACTTGTCTTCAGCTGCGAAATTGGGCTGAGCCTGAGAGGAAGCCCAGAGCCACTCAGCCCAGAAATTGTGTAGAACCATATTGTGCTTAGAAGCTGTCAGTGAATGAACTAGAGATTTTCTCGGTCCTCCCCATAACTGCGCAATATTTCCAAGAATTGCATGGAAGTGTTCGTGAAAACCAAGAAGCTAAGAGGAAAAGCATGCCTAGGAAGTGGAGAATCTATTATTAGCTTCTTGAAGGTGACACCTTTCCATCTTTAGAAGTTTCTGCTAAGGGTCGTTATTGTCCTTTATCACAAACATACGCATCATGAACTCCATTTTCTCAAATATGTGTAATGGACACCTCTAGATCTCACTTATGCATTTGATCATCAAGCTCTAGCTTCCCTAGGAGTCAAGGAGCATTCATAGCATTGTCATCGCTTTTCGGGGTGAGTTTTTCTTTTATTGCCTTTTGCTTCTTTTTTATGTGGCTTTTGTTTGTTTAGTTTGTGATAGTGTTGTTTCACTCATTTTGTTGAATGTCAACTGATATTTTAACTTGTTTTAGCTTGTAGAAGTGTTGTTTCAAGTTATACATTGCCTTCCCCATGTGTCGCATGAGTTTTCCTATTTTTGCAACAATGGTTGTCGTTGCAGTGACTCCCTTCACATGCTTCATGTTCCTTCAGTTTTATCCATTGTTGCACTTGTTTTAGATGCATACATTTACACTTAGTTAGATCTGCACTCATCCTTACATCATCCTTCAGATATGCTTGTTTTCACACTCCCCATGGACAAATCTGGGCTCCCCTTGCCTGGATCTCACATTCACTTGCATGCACTACGCAATTTGGAAGTTTAAGGCCTCTACCTTGGTTTCTGGAATTGCGTAGAGGTTGTCATGGGTTGGCTCCAACTGCGCACTGTGCAGTTCCAGGAGCTAGTCTCCCATATTGGTCACTAAGATTGTGCAATGTGTAGTCTCTCCTAGGCTTTGTCCCAAACTGAGCCGCCCATTGCGCAGTTCCAGTCAGCAAGCTTCCAAACTGACTACCGAGATTGCACAATGTGTGGTTCCCACAGTTAATCAGTCACCCCTTGTCAATCACAATTGTGCATTTCCTCTCATCAGATGCCCTAAATGTTGCTTGATCATGCTGTAAAGTTAGATTTATAAGAGATAATGTTTGCTTGCCATGAGTTTCTGTTATGTCCCACATGTACCACATTCGTGAAGCGCTTCTCTCCAATAGTCATTGTACCATGGCACCAAAGAGAGTTGCTTCAAGAGCAACCACTGAAAGTAGTACCGATGATGTCGGTGAGAAAGCACCGTTTTACTTGCCAATATATGAAGATGCCCAATTGTTTACAGAAAAGAATCAACACTAACATGGCAGCAAAACTAGTAGTAGTGGTAGAAGGCAGCAAGCTAGTATAGGATCAAGGAAAGAGGAAATCGCAGATATAACAGAGGTTGGACAAAGCTGCAGGGAAAAAGTGCTTTCAGTCTTCATGCAGGTAACTTTGATAGTAGAAGCAAAAGGAAGCACAAGACATAGACATCAGAGCAAAGAAAGAGAAAAGAGCAGAGCTTGCAGGTAGCAGAACTGAGATCGCAACAAGAAGAACAAGCGTCGAAGGAAGAATAGGAGATGAGATAAAAAGCAACAAGAAGAAAAAAGGCAAGGCGCAATGATACAAAAACAATGCTAATTTAAGTTGATAAGTTGGAACAACCAGCAACTAAAGAAGAGAGTGAATAAATGTAGGTTCCCTCACCAAAGCTAAGCACAAGAACCAAGTCCAGCTAGAGGTCGACAGGTACATGGAGCAGTTGATGCGCGAGGCCACCAGTGATGACTTACAGGTGAGCGCAAACAACATGCAGAAGTACATTGGTGGTCCAGCCACACTCAGGACAACGTTGAACAAGTTTCAGGACGAGACAGACACAGGTTCCAAGACCACATGCCTAGACACCATGGAGGCAAGTGTCCACTTTCAGAAAGACAACATCAAGCAATTTTGGGACATCACAACACAGTACCAAACTTAGCATTAGTACTTGACCGAGAAGCATCAAGTGGATGTTGCCGAGTTGGTCTTTCCCCAAACCTTGGAGTCATAGTTTTTTGTCTTGTTACGTTGTCTCTAGCCTATTTTGTCTCACATGGGTACATGTGGAAAATTGTATTATCGTAAATATGTTGTAAGTGAAACTCCAAGTATCACCAGTGGAATGTGAACAATCACTATGTAATGTGAAGATTCATGAGGGTAGTCCAAGAGTCAAATGGGAATTTCACGGGTCACCCCACCCTTTTCTATATATAAAACCCCATAACTCATAGTACAGGCTTTTGAGAGCCAAGCTTTTGGCTAGGCATTGCTTAGAGAAGGCTTGGGGAGTATTGTGACGAGCCTTGGCATCTCCACAAGGTAGAGTGAGTACATCTCTTTGGAGGAGCAGGCGATGTTAACTGTAATATTCCATTATTGGGGCTAGTGGTTGTCAATGGTGTATTTATGGATGAAACTTTCACTTAATATATATAACTGAGCCAACACGTTTTCATGCATATGTTTTTATTGTAGTTCAAATATTCTGGTTACTTTAGAGATGTATGTTATTTCACTTACACATTTGTGTATGAACTATTTTGTATACAATTGTACGAATCTTGTTGAAGGCATGTTGTTGTATTAACCCGTCACTTTGGATTGTGGACTATTCCGCTTCCAGCCTGTGATGTCATTCAATTCGTGTGTTCCTTTTAGGATGTGTACTATTACAAGATTGTAAGGGACACACTTCCTTTTCCCCTTTGTGTTTTAGAACCCCCATGCATCTCACTTGACTCATTGCAAGGTCACAAACTTACTTCCGACAGAGTTATCATAATCACCTCCCCATGCTACCGTAGTCAAGGCATTACTATACTACCCAATGCTAGGACTCCTACTCTAAACGATTTGAGGTCTAGTTGGGACTTCTTACCAAGGAGATCCCCTGACTTGTTGGCGGGTCTAGTACTGTCAACAATACACTAAATAGATAAATTTCTTTTCAACACTAACTTTTTTAAATGTCATTTTGAGCCCAATGTCTACACTAGGAAAGTTGGAATCCATCTCATAATCCTTGTTCTTTATGTTGATGACATTTTCCTCACTAGTAGTGATACTAAACTTTGTGAAATGTAGCCTCAAGAAGAAATTTGAAATGATAGACTTAGGACTTTTGCAGTATTTCCTCCGCCTCAAAGTATTTCAAACCAAGGAAGGAATTTTTACTTCCTAATATAGTTATGCATGTGACCTTCATTTCTTTTATATGGATGATTGTAAATCAACCCATTCTTCCTTCCAATGGAGTCAAACGTGTTGCCACGTGTACTACACTCACAGTTTATGCCACTTTATACCATCAATTAATTGGTAGCCTCTTCTATTTGACTCATATTCGTCCTAATATTTCCTTTGATATTTATCTTGTTTCTCATTATATATAAACACCCAATAAAAAACGAGGTGTTTTTGTAAAATACGGGTATAGTTCAATTTGGGTACATCATAGTTGAAGTGGGGCTCCTTTGTTGGTTAGTTTCACTAATTCAGATTGGATACCCTAATCATCAAAAGTCTATTACAAGTTATGTTTTCAGTCTTGTTCTAGGGTCTCCCACTTGGGCTTGTAAGTAGCAATAGCATATCTCTCTTTCATCAACATAAGTAGAGTATTGAGCAATTGTTAATGTAAGTCAACAAGCCTTGTAGCTTCAACCGATCCTTCGAAGTTTGGATTCCAATAGAAATAGTCAACCACCCTCTAGTGCAATAATTAGAATGCGATCAAGCTTTCCAAAGATCCAATTCAATGTCATCATAGCAAACACATGGAGCTACAAAATAAAGTTACCAACTTAATGACAACTATAACCTCAAAAAGAGAAATGTAGCCCAAAAAACCCCTATCATTGCACAAAGGAAATGAAGAAAAACCCAAAATGTGAAAAGAGGTGATGCTACATCACCATTTTTTTAGGCTTAAAATTCCAAAAAAATTCAGCCATGGCATTTAAAACCAAAATCATGATTATGGAAAACCTTAAAATTCCAATAATTTTTAACCAAGGAATTAAAAAATAAATATCACTAGTACAAAAAACTTTAAAATTTCAACATTTTTCAACCATGACATATAAACCAAATATCATCACTGAAAATAAACTTAAAAATCAACACCTAAATGAAATAGTCATTCTACCAAGAACATTTTTTTTTAATGGCTAAAAATATACCTCTCTCGAAATCTTATCTTAAGACAACTTGACCTATTGCAATTAAAACTTAAAAATCAACCATCAAATTGAAACACTCACTTTTTAATGGGGCATTAAAAGTGCAACATCTTTTTAACTATGTTATATAAAATCATAATAATACATAATGGCATGACAATATCGCCATATAATTTAGAAATTCAACATTAATTCCTTCTTTTATATATATATATATATGACTTTTAATCAAAATATCAATACTAAGTAGATTGAATGAAACATAAATTATTTCTCAAAGTTACTATTGCATTGTGGGTATTCCAAATAAATGAATTCTTCATAACTTAAACATATAATCAAAAAAATATACACTCGACTCATAACTTCATGTAAGATCATATGCAAGCTAAAAAAATTATTTCAAGTTACCTTATCATATTGATCAAAATTACATAAAATGTTCTAAACAATTATTCATATTCACTCATAGATTTTGACACACCATCATAATCTACATCACCTTTATTCCAATGACTCATATTCTTCTCTATCATCAATCAATGCCCCATCTAAGTCTACATGTACGTAAAACATTGTTGATGTCAAAATCCTTCCAGATCTATTAATGGGTTCAACAAACTCCCATCTTGCCATTTTTTCTTGTGGTAGCAATCTTTTGATAATATATGTGGCCTTGGAGCAAACAGTTCCTCTCTTTGTTAAATTAAAGTCATAAAAAATTATGTCAACATCCTCCAATTTTAAGAGGTTAATGCAGTAAAGGTTTATATTTGGACCCTTTCATTTTTTCTTTATGCTAATTTATTTATCAATTACCATCTTTGACTTGTACAAACCATTAAATGGATGTCTGTTTGTGGCATACCTGTGTACTTCAATTACTGTAACATCTTCATTTATTTAATAACCTTTATAACCTTGGCAACCCAAAATGGATAGCATGTGGATCTCCATCCGCTAACACTGTAATAAACAATATAAACTTTGATACGGGAACTCTAGCAAAAAATCCCCAAAAAACATGAAAAATCAACTCAAAAATGAAAAGTGTTGATGCTGGAATAACACTTTTTTTTCAATGGTAAATTTTCAACATGTTTTTAAAATGGCAATGAAAAGCAATTTTTTGTGCAAAATTTTTGCAAAAAACACCATGAAAACTAAAAGTGTTGATGTTGAATTAATGTTTGCTTTTTTTTTAGAATAAATTTTCAACATTTTGAAAAAATTGCTTTATCACGACTCTAAAAAAATATTAAAATTTCAAAAAAAATAATGAAAACGTAAATTTAAAAATAAAAGCAAAAATTAAAAAAAAAAAAATAAAATTATAATAATAGACCAAAAAAAAAAATCAAATCATAAAAATGTTTTATAAAAAACAAAAACTAACCTATAAAAAATAATAATTAAAAAAAATACAAAGAAATAAATAATAACAAAAAACATGATTTCTATATATATATATAAAATTGACTTTTTTTATTATTATAAAAACTATAAACATAAATAAATAAAAATACAACAATTTTAAAAAAAACTATTAAAAAACTAAACATATATAATAATAAAAATTGAAAACAAACCTGATTAAAAAAAAAAAAAAACAAAAAAAAAAAAAAAAAAAAAAAAAAACTAACTAACTAACAAACAAAAAAACCAAAAAATAAAACAATTTTAAATAATTTAAAAACAAAAATAAAAACAAATTAAAAACTATTAAAATTAAATTTAAAATTTTTTAAAAATATAATAAACATACCCAAAAAAAACAAATTTAAAAAAATCATAATTAATTAAAATTTTTAGAATATCAATATTAAAATCTTAGAAAAGAAAAATTATTAAAAAACGTAAAAGTAGAAATAAAAATTGGAGGGCGAGGCTGAAATCTGATTATGTGAATCAGATCCACTTCTACTAATCAAATTTCGGCCCCGCCCACTTTAAAAAAATAAAAATAAAAATAAAAATAAAAAATCTGATTATGCAAATCAGATCCGATTCTGCAAATCAGATCCGGTTCTACAAATCAGATCTCATTCTATGAATCAAATCTCATTCTGTGAATCAGATTTGATTATGTGACTCAAATTCAATTCTGAGGATTAGATTTTTGTTAATAATTTGTTTTAGTGTGTATCCTCAATGTGAGCAAGTGAAAGAGACAAGATCTATGAATTTTTGATTTTTAAGATGGCCATGTAATTGCTGGTGTCATGGTCATATGAAGGATGATAACCATTTTTATCTTTTGCTTTTAGTGTCAGAGTGCGTTGATTCCTCCCGATATGTATGAAAGGTGGATCTAAACAGATAAAAATCAGACTTGAATTGAAAAAGAAGGAGTTACAGCTCACAGGTGAGTACTGCACCTGGAGACTGCACTAAAAACAAAGAGAACTCTCTCCGCTCACTCTCCTATTCATCAAATGAGTAATTACATCATTAAGTACAATAAGGAAATCAGGAAGTTGCAACCAAACTCCTAAACTCTAGGAACAAATCCTAAACTAAGCAGATAGGTTGCAACTTATGTAACCATTTCTCCATTAATACAAAATAATATTAATTATTTTCAACTCCCCCCTAATGGAGAAAGGGATTATCCTGAACTCCTAACATCCCTCTAAACAATTCAAACTTTACACGCCCAAGAGGCTTAGTAAAAATATCAGCCATGTTATCACAAGTTTTATAATATTTAACACATATTTATTTTGACTGTAGTTTCTCTCGAACAAAATGAAATTGAGTATCGATGTGCTTGGTATTTTTATGAAAGACTGGATTGTATGCAAGCTTGATGGTACTCTGGTTGTTAGTTTTGATAATAGTTGATTCTTTCTACTCTTCTCCTGCATCGTTGAGAAGTCTTCTCAACCAAATAGCTTCACATGTGGCTGCACACAATGCTTGGTACTCAACTTCACATGAATATAGAGCTACAGTGCTCTGCTTTTTGTTGATCCATGCTATGACCTCGGATCCAATGCTGAATGCGTAACCTGTGATAGATCTTTGATCATCCAAGTTACCTGCCCAATCAGAATCTGAAAAACCTGCTAGAATAACATCAGAAGTGTCAATGTACAAAATGTCATAATTATTAGTACCACTAAGATACCTCAACACACTTTTTGCTGCGACCCATTGACTCTCGAGTGGTTTTGACATGAACTGGCTCAACACACTAACAGAATATGTCAAATCTGGTCTAGTTGTAGTCAGATATATCAAACTACCAACTAGCTGTCTGTACATAGTGGCATCCACCTCTTTAGTACCATCGTCACTGCTCAACTTTAAATTCTGTTGTAACGGTGTCGCTGCTGATCTGCACTGCTCCATTCTGAACCTTTCCAACAAGCTTCTGGCATACTTCCCTTGAGTAAGAAAATTTTGTCTAGAATCTTTCCATACCTCCAATCCCAAGCAATAATAAAGGTTTCTGAGATCTTTCATCTCAAACACTTGTGACATCTGCTGTTTGATTTCTTTGATCAGATTGTTAGCATTCCTTGTTATGATCATATCATCTACATACAAAGAAATCAAAATAATTTGCCTCTGTTTATTAAACATGGTATACAGATTTGGATCATTCAAGCTCCTATGAAAGCCATGTTGTATAAAATATGAGTCAATTTTCTCATACCATGACCTGGGTGCCTGTTTTAAACCATAAAGTGCCTTTTTCAATTTACACACAAGATGTCCCTGTCCCTTTTTCACAAAACCTTTGGGTTGTACTAAATAAATTTCATCTTTCAAGTCACCATTCAGAAATGCAGATTTAACATCTAGCTAGTGTAGCTGCCATTTGTGTTTTGTTGCTAAGGAAATTAGCATTCTAATGGTGTTTAGTTTCGCTACAGGGGCAAAGGTGTCATCGAAATCTATTCCCTCTTGATGTGAGTAACCCTTTGCTACTATTCTAGCTTTAAGTTTCTCTATACTCACATTTGCATTTATTTTTGGTTTATACAACCATTTGCATCCTATGGGGGTTTTACCTCCAGGTAATTCATCCAAATCCCAAGTATGGTTTTTGTTTATTGACTCTATTTCCTCATACATTGCAGCCCTCCATGCATCAGATTTACTTGCTTTCTCATAATTTGCAGGTTCTACAATGTTTGCAATCTTTGACATTAATGCATAGTCTTTCAATCTAGAAGATAATCGAGTCTTCCTACCTGATCTCCTTGGTAGGGGACTTACCTCAACTCTGTCTATTTCAGCCTTTTCTGGGCTTGCATCTTCATTGATTACATTATCTGTTACTTCTTCTTCTTGTTTTTTCTCCTGCTTTTCATCTTCCTCATTGTTTTCTTCCAATAGCAATGGAATGTGGCAATCACTGTTAGAGTCATCCTTTTCTTCTTGAACCTGTTCATGAAATATAACATCTCTGCTTACAAAAACCTTGTGAGTCACAGGATTATATAACTTATATGCCTTGAACTCAGTGCCATATCCAACAAATATACATTTCAGGGCTTTGAGATCTAACTTCTTCCTATTTGCCTTAGGTATATGAGCATAAGCTTTTAACCCAAATATTCTTAAGTGACTCACTGCTGGTTTGAATCCAAACAATGCTTCAAAAGGGGTTTTGAAGCCTAAACATCTAGTAGGATTCCTATTCTTTAAATACACAGCAGTGTTAATAGCTTCTGCCCAAAGACCATTTGATAGACCCTTACCTTGAAGCATGCTCCTTGCGCACTCCACAAAAGTTATGTTCTTCCGTTCTGCCACTCCATTCTGCTGTGGAGTGTGGGGCACTATAAACTGTTGCACAATCCCATGCTGCTTGCAAAAATCCATGAACTCTCCCAGCCTGTATTCTCCCCCTTCATCTGAGCGGAGAATTTTTATCCTTTTTCCTGTCTGGTTTTCTACCATGGATTTAAACTCTTTAAAATACTGAAAGGCTTGACTCTTTTTACTCAGAAAGTATATCCATGAAAATCTAGTGCAATCATCTGTAAATAAAAGAAAGTAATATGCTCCTCCTAATGACCTAGTTTGCATAGGCCCGTAGATGTCTGTATGCACCAGTTCTAAAATATCTCTTTCCTTTCTATTGACATGTAAAGGGAACTCTTCTCTATGCATTTTCCCTAATGCACATCCATCACAATCCAGCTTAACATTATGGAGAACAGGGAGTCCATCAACCATACCTTTTCTCTAAAGTAAGATGAGGTCTTGCAGATTAAGATGATCGAATCTCTAATGCCAGAGATCTTCAACTGTCGATCCAACTGCAACCATTGCTTGTTGTGGCATACTCTTCACATATAGTCTGTACAGGTTCCCCACGCGCACTCATGTTGCAACTGTTTCCATCTGGCTATCTTTAATGACACAGTTAGTCTCAAAGAATTGAACTTGCATGTCTTGATCAGTAATCATTGAAACAGAGACCAAATTTTTCTTAATTCCTGGAACATACAATACATTTTTAAGATGTCTAATGTCACCACTAGGTAACTTTACATGAATGTCACCATATTCTTTGATCTCATATCCACTGTCATCTCCTAAATAGATTTTTGACCCACATGAAGTTTCTTCAAGAAATTCAAACCATTCCTTCTTACCAGTCATATGTGAGGATGCGCCAGAGTCAACATAACATATGTCGTCCTCGTCTCCCTTTAAAGCTGAAAGAGCACAATCGACTATAAATAGTCGAAGTTCGTGGCTATGGTCTTCTTCTTCCTCAACAAAGTAACTCTTATGTTTTCTCTGTTTGTTTCTTCCTTCGTCTGTCTACCTCTTATAACAATCTTTAATCTGGTGACCAGGTTTTCCACAGTAAAAACATTTATTGATGGGAAAATTATTAGCAGACATACCTTTAAATGGTCTCTTCTGAAATATGTTAGCACCTTTCTGTTGTTGTTGTTGCGGTTGCTGATGTTGCTTCCCTCTATATTGTCTCCTTTTTGCCATCAGAGCAAGGTCATTGCTCTTTGATTTCAAATTTTGCCGTCTCTCTTCTTCCTGTAGCAGAATCCCTGACAGCTCTTCAAACGCAGGGGCTTTCTCCCTTGCTGACAGCCCTGAGATGAACACCTGGTATTCATCAATCATTCCATTCAACGTGATCGTGACCAGATCTGAATCAGAAACTTTCTCTCCGATATCTCCTAATATGTCCTTCAGATCTTTACCTCTAGCAGTGAATCCAGCAGCGGACTCATTCTCCTCCATCTTCAATGCAAACAACTTGCCTTTGAGTGACAAGACACGGTTTGTATTCTGCGTCTAGTATAGGTTTTTGAGCGTCGTCCAAATGCCAGTGGCCGATTTACAGTCTCTAATATGTGGGATAACATTGTCCTTGACGGACATCTTCAATATGACCTTCGCTTTTGTCTCCCTTTTATCCCAATCTTGCTTTTGTGCAACTAATCCTGGTCTCAGCTTATTTCCTATAACAATCGACCACACATTTGCGCTTTCAAGTAAAGTCTGCATCTTGAATTTCCAGTTGGTGAAATTCGATCCATCGAATTTGCCAGACTTGTGGAGGTATGATTCTATACTGTTATTCATGTTGGACTGATAAAATTTCTGATCCTCTGATGAATAAGTCTATCCAACTAAACACTTTCAAGTCACAAAAAAACACCATATACCAGATCCGAACCTCTGTTTTGCTGAAAAAATAAATTAAAATAAAAATAAATAAAAAAATAAATAAAATTGTACCTTCAATGAGCCACCACCGGGCAAGTCTGATCTGCTGCCATTGAACAGATCAGGAACTCCAATGTGCCACCACCGGACAAGTCCGATCTGCTGCGACCGAAAAGATCAGGAACTCCAATGCGCCACCACCGGGCAAGTCCGATCTGCTGCCACCGAACAGATCAAGAATTCCAATGTGCCACCACCGGGCAAATTCGATCTGCTGTCACCGAGCAGATCTGAAGCTTCAAAGTGCCACCACCGAGCAAGGCTGATCTGCAAAAAAAGAAAAATTTGCAGATCTTCCAAAGAGAAAGAGGATGGCGCTTCTCGACAGCGAAAGACTAGCGCCAGAAACAAAATCAACACGAGGTATGAAATTGGCGCGCCTAAGGGTTGATTTTCCGCCCCAATAGCGATTTCTGGCGCATCAGCGCGACTATCCCTCTCAAAACTGTGCCAAGTGGCGCGACTGTTCTTTAAAAAACCGCGCCAACCCTTTGTTCCACTCAAAAATGGCGTGATTGTTCCCGTCAAAACCGCGCCAACCCTTTCTTGCACTCAGAGATGATCAGTTATCTGAAACCTGTGCTACATGTGTTACTACAGTCCACCTAATCCTACGAATCTTCTGTATACTCCACCGCCACTACAGTTATGTACAAGGATGCATCCCTAAAAAAAAAAAAAAAAAAAAAAAAAAAAATCTAGACTGTCCCTACTCTGTGCTCTGATACCAAGATAAAAATCAGACTTGAATTGAAAAAGAAGGAGTTACAGCTCACAGGTGAGTACTGCACCTGGAGACTCCACTCAAAACAAAGAGAACTCTCTCCGTTCACTCTCCTATTCATCAAATGAGTAATTACATCATTAAGTACAATAAGGAAATCAAGAAATTGCAACCAAACCCCTAAACTCTAGAAACAAATCCTAAACAAAAAAATATGTTACAATTTATATAACCATTTCTCCATTAATACAAAATAATATTAATTATTTTCAACTCAAACAACAAATGTAGTCGCAGTTATTTTCTTTGTGCATACATCAACAACGAAGCAACCACGGTGTCCAGCGACCTTTGTTCTTATATTGCCTTCGATTATGGAGGCTTTCTTCAGATGAGAGTCGTGACATAAAAATAAAACGAAAGATGGGGAGGAAGGGCAGGCATTGGGGCAGCCATTCAAGCACTATTCGTTTATTTTTATGATCCGCGTTTTTCTTGTTTGGCGGTGTTGTTGATGTATTCGTGTGCCTTTTTTCCATGACCAACAAAATTTGAGTCAGTGTACAACAAGGGAACCGTATGCAGTCGATTCTTAGTTGATCCCTATAACATGGAATCAAGGTCTCAGTTGACTCTGTATTAGCGGATCTATGTAGCGTATGTGGACTCTGGAGTACCACATTTTGCAAACCTCGCTTCTTTGTTTCCTGTACGAATTGATGCTTCCATGTCGCCTATTCAAATAGATCTTCACGGTCTATTTCATAATCAATTTGTCATGGATTGGACGTGAAATCGATCTAGGCATGCATAATTGTAGAGCATGACATTTGGTGGTTGTTGTTTTGAAAAACCACCGGAGAATCATTATTTTTAAAGGAGGGCATCAACAACAAAACGATTGGTTCATCTTTAGGCTGGAAGAACCAACCACTGTGAATCTAAAGAGATGGATCAGTCGTAATTAAAATAAATCGACCTTTTGTTTCTTGAATTTCTGAAAAAAAAGGTTTTGCTTCAATTTTTCCTCTCTTAATCGACCTCTCCGAAGAAAAGTTGACTTGATGCATGCAATATTAGATCTACATCCTTTCTAGCTTCCCAAGGAAATTCTTTAGCTTGCAAACTCACAGTCAAAGCAACAACTGAACGAGCTCCCATCCAAGGTAATATTTAAAGAAAAAAAACATTCAGATTCATGTGAAAGATAGAATTTTTTCCCTTGGAAAAGTTTAATGGTCGTAACTTCCATATGTCGAAGGTTAAAATTCAGTTGCAAATGATGAATAAAAACTTATGGGGGCTCATTAATGGCACTAAAAAATCACCCGACGATCTCACTCAATTACTCCTTTGGCAGAAAAGGGAGGAAAAATAAAAATCTATTATTAGTCTCTCTCTTTCAAGTTCTCAGCGTCACTTAGTGGATTTAGAGAAATCTTGTGCAGAAATTTGGGAAGAATTAAGCCAAATATTTGGAGAGAAAGTTATGAATGCAAAGTTCACCTTAAAATTGCAATTATTTAAATTGAAAATGCACGATGACACATCTTTGGCTACTCATATAAATGAGCTAAAATCTCTCATAAGGCAATTGGCAGAAACAGAGTCTAAAATAGATTATGAAGATGCGAGGGCTATATTGTTGAATAGCTTATTTTCAAATTATGAAAGTATTATGTTTACTTTAAGCCAATTATATTTTAAATCTATGGAAGAGATGATAGCAACACTCCTGGCAGAAGAAAAGATAATGAAAGCGGGAGATATAGAAGGCGATTTACAAACTAGAATTGCACTCTTTTCAAAAGGGAAGAAGAAAAGAAGGGGTTCAGTTGAATGTTTCTACTACCAGAAACAAGGGCATACAAAGTTGAATTGCAAGATCCATGCCAAAGATCTTTCGAAAATAAAACTGAAAGAGTCAGCAACTTTTGCTAACGCAAAAGACATTCTATGTCTAAAAATTCTGCAAAACCTGAGAGTGAGGAAGAATACGCTCTAAGCCTCTCAAACTCTTCTAATATTTATGTAGTCTTATTGTGTGGTGTGTGATACAGTTTTATATTATAATGTGTTATTGTCTAGTGTAATGTGTGAAAAATCAAATGAAGAACCAATTATAGAACATATTAGCATATTTTAAAATTGGTGGTTCTTGATGCATACTGTGACACAAGAACATATCATTAATTTGATTATGTATAATATGTTATAAGCTAGTGGCGTCATGTGGAGGTAGGAACATCAGCTCACAGGTTAATTTGATTATGTGTTTAAGAGGTCATCTTGTAAAATTGACTTCTAAATACATTCAATACTCAGTCTACCTTCCCAGATAATTGGGGAATACAACGGAAGACCATGTGTTCAACAGATGGAGGTGTGTCCATAAGATGGTTTAGTATCAAAACTGACTCGTCATGCTCTGCGAGGTTGAGAAGCGTCAATTCTACAAAGTACGTCAAAGATGGTTAGAAGAAGTTATGTTTTAAATGGTGGTCAAGTGACATCTCGAAGATGTGGTGGGGAAGAAAGAGCGAAGGTTGCGAGATTCTAGAATGGATGTGAGTGTTGATGAAGACCAGTCAGACATTTATCATATTGTTGTTGTAATATGTGTTTTTAATGTTTTTCATGTAAGCATTAAGGGAGAGTGTTGGAAGTAATGCTTCCATGTCATGTGTAGGTGTCATTGTAAGTCCCTAGGCATCAATCTAGAAGCTCTTGATTCTTATGTTATGAGTTGGAGTCCTCATCTATATGTGTTGAAGTCAGTGTGTTAAATGCTATATATTGTGATTGTTGTGATCAATAATAAAACAATGTGTGAGATTGATTTGTGTTGTGTGCCACCATTGTCTCTCACTACTCTCTTTAAATTTATATCATCATTTTTAGAGAATTTATTAAAAAATTACCCTTATTTTACTAAATTCATATACTAAAATAAACGTTTTAAATAGCGAAAACTATTTTGTGTTAGGTGCAACAACTGACACAATTTCTACTTATATAAATATGTATATATGCATGGCACCACTGTGTTGATTGGTTGAAAATATTAATGTGAACAACGTGTTAGGGACCTTTAGTTTTTGTTTGGATGAAGCTATCATTACTCTCTATGAAATATTCAATCGTCCTCGTATATTTGACTTAATATTATATAAGGAAAATAATCCTCTACATCTTTTTATATTTTAAGAAGTTCCCTGTGTTTCGATATGTATTGGGATAATGCAAAGGGCTTGAAAATCGAGAGACATGATGGCCAGCCCAGATGTGATCCATGGCCATTGATAAATAGCATACTCCTCTGCTCATCTCAAGTTTAACAAAGGTTGGGGATCTATGTTTTTTCATTTTGTGAAAACCATTTTTGATAAGGTCGTGCACAATGGTGAATAAAACACCCACCCCTGGTGGTTTTCAATACCACAAAGTCCCTTCCACAAGTTATCCCCATTTTTATACTTCTTTCCAACTATATACAGGTTCAACTTGTCTATTTCTTAAAAGTTTGCTCGAAAAGATTATTCAATTTCTGTGAAGTTTTCATGAATTTCTTCCCACAACAACCACTTCCATGAATGAAATTTAATCCCATAATTACCCTTACCCTGCATAGATCTCACTAATATGCAACTTGGCCTTCATTTCCTCGTCACTACAACACCTTTCCCAACAACGACCTCCATGAATGAAAATTAATCCCATAATTACCCTTACCTTCCACCGATCTCACTAATATGAAACTTGGCCTTGAGTTCCTCATCGCTACAACACCTTTCCCAGTTGCTTGGTAAATATTCAAAAGGAATTTAAAAACTAATTGCATTTTATGAATTTAAAAATTAAAATAATACATCTATTCATTGCCAACCCAAAACTTATGAGCATATTTAAAATACAAATTATTAAAAAGTAAAAGATATCATTCTTCAGTTTCATTTGTTTAAAAGTGATTTGCAAAATTACTTTATCTGCCAACCACAAATGGTTAAATATTTTATATTTTTAACTTAACATATATTATTTAAAATAATAAAAGTATCTAATGTAAAATATATTTATTATTTTAAATACTTATATCATAATCATGTAATCATATTCTTGTTATATTGTAAAACAAATTTCCCTTTTGTATAAACGGTATTATTGCATTATTTGATGTAATTTACAAACATTAAGTGTTCAATTGAATTTTGCATAAAGTGTAGAAGTAGTTATGTGGGACAATAGGTGCATATAGTTGGGGATGTTTACAGACTCATTATTTTGCACAACTACTTCTGCACTGGATGCATTGTAGCATATTACCTTTTATTATTAGAATATACCTTCAAGATTAATTAATAAAGATTTTTTATAGGAGAAAAGATATGTCGTGACCGAAAGGTAGAAGACAAAAATTAAATATTAATATAATAGTTTATATGAAGAAAAAAAAAAAAAAGATTAAAAAAAAATAAATATTTTTCATAAATTGGGGATATACCTATGCAACTTATAGCCAAATGAGCATTAATGCAAAGTGTCGCTCAAATTGAGATGATTTCAGGATCCAATTATTTTATAAAAATGAAACCAATTTTGCTCAGGATTCTGCGCAATTTCATTTTCACTAGATTCAATTGAGTTTTGAATTATTTGAAAGCCCTAGACTTTATGGGCAGCTATAATATGATAGCTTGTTCCGTTGCTAGCTAATGTTTTACTTTGACTAGATTTGTATTCAATAGTTACATGTTTATTTTGATGATTAATCCAAATTCAAATTCATAAGCAGTGAATTCAAGAAATTATGAGCTTTGCTTGCATTAAATAGATTTTCCTTCAAGTGTTATTGGAAATACAATAAATTCATGACATCAAGAGATACGTGTGCATTTGTTTAGAATCTTTATTCAACTAGTTGATGTTTTTAAAAGAAAAAAATTAACTTTGCTGCTCAGAAAAAGAAATACCACAATTGCATATGTAAAATTCAAATACTTACTACTTAAGAATAATAGTTAACTCTAGATATGAAAAAAATGAAACCTGAATTTGGTTAATATATTTATTATTCTAAATACTTTTGCGTAATCATATAATCATATTCTTGTTATATTACAAAATAAATTTCTCTTTTGTATAAAGGGTAACATTGCAATATTTGATGCAAATTTTCAAACACCAAGTGTTGAATTGAGGTTCGCATAACATGGGTATAGTCATTGTTCCACACGACTACTTCTGCACTTGGATGAATTGTAGCATATTACCTTACATTATTAGAATATACCTTCAACGTTAATTAATATAGAAATTTATATAGGACAAAAGACATTATGTGATCTAAATGAAAAAGAGCAATGTTAAATATCTATATAATGGTTTATTTTTCCTGAGGAAAGAAAACCGTAATTTTATTCATTTGAAGGAGGAACAAAGTTGTATTTTTCATACGCTAAACACATTCAATCATTTACTGCCTCACTACTAATCATAGAAAAGGCCAAAAGGCCAAGTAAGTAAGTAGGGCATGCAGATTAGATAAGAAGCCCCAAAGGGTGCAACAAAAATAACTAGAAAAAGAAAACCCCAAAGGGTGCAAAATATACAAGCCGTAAACCCTTGAAAAACAAAATTTTGGCCAAATAAGTTGGGAATAGACCGCCTAGATAGCCCCAACAAACATGCCTAGAGAAAGCCTTCATAAAAAAACTAGGCATATGCCCCACAAAAACCCATGGCAAACCCCAAGAGGTTGACGACACCAAAGGAAACATCTACGAACGAGCATTGGCAACTGCAGTTCTCAACATGAAAGAGGCATGAACTAGGGTCCATCACGACATGGTGGCTGCCATGAACTCGCTCTCTAAACTCCCCACATGCATCTGAATTAAATAGGCATAAGACGATGAAGCCATGACACCCTAAAAATGAACCATGAAGGTAGAAACAAGAAAGTGTAAAGTGATTCCCCACCGAAGGAAGCATATGGAAAATGGTATCAACAACAACCAGGGAGGTATCGTTGAACCTGAGTGACAGGAGACAGTGAGGAAGAGGGGTTGTGGCGACTAGGGTTCCAGGCAACCAAACCCCTCATTTACAAGATCAAAATAGAACCAGGTGGCTAGGGATACTAACTCCCGAAATTTCACTTCGCAATACACAAAAAAAATCCCTCCAAGCAAAAATCTCCAAATATAATGGTTTATATGAAGAGAATAAGATAATTTTAATTTTCATAAATTGGGGATTTACGTATGAACATTGAAATTTATAGTCAAGAAATCATTAATGCAACATGTCGAGCAAATAAATTTTCTTTTAGGATCTGATTATCTTATAAAAATGAAACCATTTTTTCTCAAGATTCTACCTGATTTCATTTTCACTAGATTCAATTGAATTGACTTATTTGGAAACCCTAGTCTTTATGAGGCATATGTAATATGATAGCTTGCTCCATTGTTATCTAGTGTTTATTTTGACTAGATTTATATTCAATATTTACATGTTTATTTTGATGTTTAATCCAAATTCCAATTCATAAGCAGTGAATTCAAGAATTTTCAAGCTATTTTTATTCAATTGGTTAATGTTTTTTTAAGAAAATAGAATTAACTTTGTTGCTTAAAAAATTACAACAATTATATATATATATATAATTCAATTACTTACTAGTTAAGCATAATATCCAATTCTAATTACGAAACAAATGGAACCTTACTTCAGTTAATAAAATTCACTATTCTAAATATTTATATCATAATCATGTAATCATATTATTCCTATAGTGTAAAATAATTTATCTTTTGTATAAATAGTAACATTGCATTATTTGATGTAAATTTACAAACGTCAAAGTGTTGAATTGAGGTTTGTATGAAGTGTGAAAGTAGTTGTGTTGGACAACATGTGTATGGAATTGGGGATGTATACCAAGTCATTGTTTTGCATAACTACTTCCACACTTCGATGCATTGTAGCATATTACCTTACATAATTAGTATATACCTTCAAATCTAATTAATATAAAAAATGTATAAGACAAAAGACATGACATGACCCAAATGTAGAAGAGAAAAAATAAATATTAATATAATGGTTTATATGAAGTGAATCAATAAATTTTAATTTTCATAAATTGGGGATGTGCATATGAAATTATAGTCAAACAAGCATTAACACAATGTGTAGCTCAAATTGTGTTTATTTGAGGATCTGATTATTTTATAAAAATGAAACAAAAAATTACAACATTATTCAAAATTATATTGCGTGATTCTAACTTTAAAAAATAACATTTCTATTGTAATAAATTATCGTGTTTCTATTTGCAATTTCTACATGTTTTTGCTCAAGATTTTGCTCGATTCTATTTTCAGTAGATTCAATTGAGTTTTGAATTATTTGGAAATCCTAGCCCTTATAGGAAATTGCAATATGATAGCTTGATCCGTTGCTAGCTAATGTTTTACTTCACTAGATTTGTATTCAATATTTACATGTTTAATTTGATGTTTAATCTAAATTCCAATTCACAAGCACTAAATTCAAGAAATTCATAGCTATCCCTGCATTAAATAGATTTTTCTTCAATTGGTATTGGAAATACAACAAATTCATGACATTCTGACATACCTATGCATTTTTTTGGAATTTTTATTCCACTGGTTAATGTTTTTTTAAGAAAATAGAATTAACTTTGTTGTTTAAAAAAAGAAATACAACAAATGCATATATAAAATTCAAATACTTACTAGCTAAGCATAATAGCTAATTCTAGATATGGAACAAATGAACCCTGACTTTGGTTAATATACTCATTATTCTAAATACATATATCATAATCATATAATCAGATTATTGTTATATTGTAAAACAAATTTCCCTTTTGTATAAACGGTAACATTGCATTATTTGATGTAAATTTACAAACATCAAGTGTTGAATTGAGGTTTGTATGAAGTGCAAAAGTAGTTGTGCATAACAACATGTGTACGGAATCAAGGATGTGTACAAAGTCATTTTTTCACACAGCTACTTTTGCACTTGCATGCATTGTAGCATATTACTTTACATTGTTAGAATATACCTTCAACATTAATTAATATAGAAATTTTTATAGGAAAAAGAAATGTCATGACACAAATATAGAAGAGCAAAATTAAATTGTAATATGATGGTTTATATGAAGAGAATAAAAAATTGTTAATTTTCATAAATTGGGGATGTGCATATGAAATTTATAATGAAAAGAGTATTAACACAATGTGTCCCTCAAATTGCATTGATTTCAAAATTCGATTATCTTATAGAAATGAAACAAAAAATTACAACATTATTCCAAATTGTATTTGTAATTTCTACCTATTTTTTTATCAAGATTTTGCAGGATTTCGTTTTCACTAGATTCAATTGAGTTTTGAATTATCTAGGAACCCTAGGATTTAAGGGCATTTATAATATGATATCTTGCTCCAATGCTAGATAATTTTTTACTTGACTAGATTTGTATTCAATATTTACATGTTTATTTTGATATTTAATCTAAATTCCAATTCACAAGCATTGAATTCAAGACATTTCGAGTTGTGCCTGCATTAAATAGATTGATACCTATGCATTTGTTTGGAATTCTTACTCAATTGGTTAATATTTTTTTAGAAAATATAATTAACTTTGTTACTTAAAAAATTAAATTACAAAAATTGAATATATAAAATTCAAGTACTTACTAGTGACGCCAATAAGTGTTCCCCTACGGAGTTTGGTTAGGCAGATTCAACCAATCAAAAACGCTTATTTTCGTCCTCCTCTTTCCAATATGAATTTGACACATGACGCTACTCACACAGGTCACTGCGTGCCCAAGCAACACCTTCACCCTCCTTTTCGTCGTGGTGGGCTGCTTCAGCTGACAATGGAGTCTTGTAATGCCTTCCTGCGTTTATGTGTGTGAATTCCAAATCTTCCCACGCAAGTTCAAGGCCCTCCACCACCGATGATAACTCTTCTCGACTTGGGCAGGGCCTCAACTCAAAAACTCAGCCATTCAATAAGAAATCCAGTGAGTTACGGTCCTATTCATCTAGAATGGCCCAATATGAATCCTCTTAGTGAAGCCAAAAAGTGGCATCACTCCTCTAACAACTGCATCCATGTTCACAACCTTTTTTCCTTAACCTAGCTCAGATCATGTAAGCCACTCAAATCTTGTTGCCTAGCTCATTCTGAGGCCTGACCACACCAAGGTGAAGATAGTTGGAGACCATGGAGTCACCTCGAAGCTTGGAGAGAATGAGGGAGCGGTGGTGGATTGGGGTGAAAATTTTAGCTTGTGGCAGATGATGGTGGTTTGGATCGAATGGGAAATGGTATTTTGTTAGAAAAATAAATTATTAATGCTTAGAAGGGTGGAAAGTTTCTTATAGAGAATGGTCATGGCAAGTCAGACACACCTATTCGAGCCTTAATCACCATATTGGAGCCTTCCACCAGAAATGGTGGTCAGAACACAACCTCTTCCTGCCCTCCAGAAGGAAAATGCCGAGAAAAAAAGAGGTAAGGAAATACAAAATAGAATCCCAAAAGGCACCTCTTATTCCTTTCGACTGCCTTTAGTGAGAATGTAAAGAAACTATTTGATGTTTATTGCAGACAAAACCATTGTCCCTAAATCTGGAGGCCTCAAGGTGCAGTGACATGATTTATCCGATTGGAAAGCTCTGGTTGCCATCATGAACAAGCTGAAGCCTCCAAATTCTAGACTGGAGACCTTCATATGCCCTCACAAGGTGGAGAATAATACCAAGGGGGGAGTCTTTGGATCATTTTCTTGTGCTAAGAATGAGCGAGTGGGGATTTTAGTTCGAGCTAATCTGGGTGATATTACGAATGGGGTGATATCATTTAAGGCTCCGGAAATTGCATCTAAACAAAGGAAGGGTCATGGAAATATTATGAAAATGGGTCTTAATTCGAGAAATTAACTTACGTAGGAGGAGAAGCAAAACTCCCATGAGTGGGCTGGTGAGGGAACTGAGAGGGTTTAATTTAGCGGTAAAGAAATGGAAGCAATGAAGGAAAGAATTCAAGAAGAAGGTATGTGGGTTTTTTAAGGCCAACTCTATTTTGTTGTTGGTATTTGTGTGTTTTTTTAGGTTTTGTTCTTTGTAGGTATTTTATATTAGGTATATTTTCGCTCCCCACTTATGGGAAGACTCATATCTCAAATCTATAACGTGTCCAAGTTTTGCGAGAGTCATTTGTTTTACTTAATTCAAATATCTCCATGACCAATAGACACTCACATTATCACCTTCATTTGGGAGGTTCTGACGAATTTGAAATCATCACATTCTTTTTGCTCACAATTAAATTCACTAGCACTGCACTAACTACTAGAATACCTATTTCTTGTCCCACTCTTGTTCTCGTCCCTATTCCCACATTCATACTACAATAATAGTAAATGAATAGTCAAGTGGAGCAGGCTAACAATTATTATCCACAAAATCCTTTGTGCCTATTTCTTATTTCATTCCCATTTCCCTTTCCAGTTCCAATTTCTAATAGCATAGATGGTTGCAAATGATTTGTTGGATAGTTCTTGGTTTATGTGCGTCTTTGGATGTGCACTCAAATTTTCTCTACTTCTAAGTTACACGCAGGTTTATAAGTCTCCATAAGTGAAATTCCGCCTGTCTCACTCACCCGTGTGATTTTCCAGGCAGCCGCATGAACATTCTATTGTGTTTGGTGGATACATGGGTGCCTTGCTAATGCTAAATGCTATAAGTGAAACTTCTGCAAGCCTTTCTAAATAAGATTTCATTTGATTATCAGAATTTGACTGGTTTTGGCCAAATAAATTTCCTTAGTTTCAAAGACTTCCATGACATCTGGTTACTTAGTAAAGGTAATCTATCTTCCATCTCTACATTTCATGATCTTTGTTTCAGCTCCATATTTCATGATATCTGATGTTATTTACATAAAGAAGGATTTATCTTACTTGGAAACCAGGGCACAGGCTAACCATTCCAGTTTTTTACAGTACATAATATTTATAACAATGTAATTCTTAACATTTTGAATTTATTTAGGAGTCAAAGTCATTGATAAGTAACATTTTAACTCCTTGATGTTACTACAAAATTTCTATAAAAGAGTATTCTAAGCATTATCTAAAGAAGCTAGCACAAACATGATTTATGGATTGGAGTCTCCCATTAAATTGAATGTCCACTTTAATAAGTCCAGCATATCATGGATTCAAGATACTTACATTAAGTTAATCATTGTTCCAATTGCTGGGACCTCAGGGGTCTTCTGGTACAGAAGTATCAATGATTGACTTTCACTGTTCTTGATTATAGGATGGTGTTATTTCCATAGATTCAAAAGTGGGAGTGCTTTATCTAATGGGAGAGATAATATTAATTGACTCCACGGGACGGATAATATACTGGAGTTTAGCTTCCATGCAAGCTTTCTTTCTAAAGACATCTCACAGTGATTGAAATTGCAGCTAAACAAAAGAAGGGTTGGGGCAAGATTATGAAAATGGGTCTTAATGCAAGAAATCAACTTACAGAGGAGGAAAATTAGAACGCCTATGAGTGGGCTAGTGAGGGAATCGAGAGGGTTCAATTAGTGTAAATACATGGAGGCGATGAACAAAAGAATTGCAAAAGAATGTATATGGGTTTTATAAGGCCAACTCTGTTTCAATGTTGTTAGTATTTGTGTGTGTTTTCAGGTTTTGTGCTTTGCAGGTATTTTATATTGGGTAGATTTTCCCTCTCCACTTATGGGAAGACTCATTTCTCAAATATGTAACGTGTCCAAGTTTTACGAGAAATGTTTCTTTGACTCAATTCAAATATCTCCATGACCAATAGACACTCACATTATCACTTTCGCGTGGGAGGTCCTAACGAATTTGAAATCATCACATTCTTTTCGCTTACAATTAAATTCACTAACATTGCATTGACTAACACAATACCTATTTCTTGTCCCAACCATGTTCTCGTCCCTGTTCCCACCTTGACACTACAGTAGTACATGAATAATCAAGTGGGGCAGGCTAACAATTATTTTCCCCAAAATCCTATGTTCCTATTCCTTATTTCATTCCCATTTCCCTTTCCAATTCCAATTTCTAATAACATAGCTAGCTGCAAATGATCTATTAGACAGTTCTTGGTTTATGTGCGTCTTTCGATGTGCACTCAAATTTTCTCTGGTTCTAGGTTGAATGTAGGTTGATAAGTCCCCATAAGTGAAATTCCACCTATCTCACTCACCCTTTGATTTTCCAGACAACCACCTGAATATTCTATTGTGTTTGGTGGATACATGGGTGCCCTGCTAATGCTAAACGATGTAAGTGAAAATTCTAAAAGCCTTTTTAGAATAAGGATGCATTTGATTATTGGCATTTGATTGGTTTTGGCCAAATAAATTTCCTTAGTGTCAGAGACTGTCGTGACATATGGTTACTTAGTAAAGATGATCTATCTTCCATCTCTACATTTCATGATCTTTGTTTCAACTCCATATTTCATGATCTCTGTTATTATTTACATAAACAAGGATTTACGTTACTTGGAAATCGTGGCGCCGGCTAGCCATTGCCATTGTCTGTAGTACATAATATTTATAGCCATGTAATTCTTGAAATTCTACATTGCTTTAGGAGTCAAAGTCATTGAGAAGTAGCATTTTAACTCCTTGACGCTATTACAAAAACACCATTACAAAATTTTGTTATGAAACCATCTCACAAAAGATAGAAAAGATAGATGAATGCCTTAGAAATAAGCCTCTTCAAGGGGGCAACCTCCTTTACATTACACAAATGAACAATTCTTGGATGATTCAAATGACAAAACCTCCTTTCTATATATAGGAGTCTAAGGGGTCACAATATAACCAAGCCGACCTAACAATAATAATATAAAGACACAAAAATAACAATAGAGGGGTTCTATGGGACACAATAATAACAATATGGGGACAATAGGGCACAACAATAATAATAAGGGATAAAACGATAATAGTAATGGGGGAATCACTAGTATTATAGGGGCCTAACATGCCCCTCTCCTTCAAAAACGTGTTTTCCTCAATGCTTGAGTAGTTTTGGATTCTTATGTATAAAATTCTCATCCTCCCATGCAGAATCTTCAACAGATAAGTTCTTCCACTTGATGAGATACTATGAAATTGACTGATTTCGTAGCTATCGAGTTCTTGTTTCTTTGAATGCTTTATGTTCCAATATGATTTTTCCTTCCTCATCAAGTTCTGGAAATATTGTTTGAACTAGAAGCTTGTAACCTATAACCTTCTTTAAGCATGAAACATGGAAAATTGGGTGCACTTAGGAAGCTGCAGGAAGCTCCAATTTGTATGCCATAGTACCTATCTTTTGCAACACCTTGTATGGACCATAATACTTTGGTGATAATTTATTATCCTTCTTAGCTTGCTTGAGGGACAATTGTTTATATGGTTGTAGCCGTAGGAATACCCACTCACCTACATCAAAACTTCTTTCGCTACGATGTTAATCTGCCTGCTATTTCATTCTATTCTGCGCCAAGGTGATGTTATCCTTTAAGAGTTGGAGAACTTGTTGTTGATTCTTGATGTGATCTTCTACTGCTTGAACCTTAGAATTTTCTGTTAAATATGATGTGATGGATGGTGGATGATATCCATAAAGTGTCATAAATGGGGTCATTTTTGTTGCAGTATGAAAGGAAGTGTTATACCACCATTCAGCCAGAGGCAACCATTTGACCCATTGTGCCCATTTATCAGATACAAAGCAACGAAGATATCCTTCCAAACATTTGTTTACTATCTCAATTTTCCCATCAGATTAAGGATGATAAGATGAGCTATGAGCTAACTAAGTACCAAGACAAGAAAATAATTTTGTCCAAAAATTGCCGGTGAAAATGGGATCTCTGTCACTTACAATAATCTTTGGGTTTCCATGTAACTTTTGAATTGTTTCCATAAATGCAGTAGAAACTGTATTCACTTTAAATGGATGAGATAATGCACAAAAGTGTGCATACTTGGTAAGTTTGTCAACTACCACCATGATAACATTCTTTCCTTTGGACTTGGGTAATAGTCTTGGGGTCTTAATTGTTTCAACTTTATTTTGTTGGAAAACCAAACATTCCGCCAAAAACTTTTGAATATTCGATTTAAGGCCATCCAAAAAAAAATCCTTCTTAACCTTGTGGTAGGTTTTTAGAAATGTTGAGTGCCCTCCTAAGGGAGAGGTGTGCAATTCCCTAAGAATCTTTTGTTTAAGTTGGGAATTCTTACATAGGTATAATCGATCATTGTACCATAACGAATCATTTTTCCAGCGAAATGTATCAGATGTACTGGGATCTTGTTGTATCTTTTGAATGAGTACCCACACTTCCTCAACATTCTTCCATTCATCCCTTGCTTCGTTTATCCAATCTGGTTGGATAATAAAAATGGCGCAAAGAAATTCTTCTACATCCTCATCCTTTCTTGCGAGCGCATCTACCACAACATTTTGCTTTCCTTTTTTATAGATGATTTCAAAGTCATAACCCAACATCGTTGTAACCCATTTTTGTTGCTCTTTTGAATATAATATTTGTTCTAAAAAGTATTTATGACTATCATGATCTGTTTTTACCTTGAAGTGTCTTCCCATTAGGTAGGGTCGCCTTCTTAAGTGCATGTAGTATTGCCACATTTCTTCTCATAAATAGCTTTTTGTAAATACTTTCCTTTGATTGGACGACTTTCAAAAGCAATGGGTCTTTCTTCTTGCATTAAAACATCACCAATTCCATTTCTTGAGGCATCACATTCCACAATAAAGGTTTTTGTGAAGTCCAGTGTAGCTAAAACTGGTGCTTGGCACATTACCTCCTTAAGATGTTCAAAGGCCTTCGTTGCTTCTGGAGTCCATGAAAATGCATCTTTCTTCAATAATGTTGTTAGAGGTGCTGCTATCCTCCCATAATTCTTAACAAACTTGCGATAATACCCTATCAACCTAAGAAATCCTCGTAGATGCCTTATGGATGTGGGGATTTTCCATTCCTTAATGGTTTTAATTTTGCTAGGGTCTACATTAACACCTTCATGAGATACAATATGACCCAGATATTCCACCTCTTGTACTCCAAAGAAACATTTGGAGATTTTTGCATATAATTGTTTCTCCTCCAATAGTTTGAGCACCATGTCAACATGTTGGACATGATCCTTCCAAAAACTTGTTGTAGATTAGTATATCATCAAATAATACTAACACAAATTTCTAAGGAAGGGTTTGAAAATGGAATTCATTAAACCTTGAAATGTAGAAGGTGCATTAGTAAAGGCCAAAAGGCATGACCAAAAATTCATAATGACCCTCATGAGTTATAAATGTTGTTTTTGGAATGTCTTTAGTCTTCATTCTGATTTTATTATATCCTGAACGAAGATCCAACTTGGTGAAGTAAATTGATCCATGCAATTCATCCAATAATTCATCAATGATAGGAATGGGAAATTTATCTTTAATAGTGATCTTGTTTAGCTCCGCTATAATCTGGACACATGAGCCATGATCCATCCTTCTTGTGAACCAATACTACTGGAGCAGAGAAAGAACTTTGACTAGGTTGAATTATACCAACCTCTAGCATTTCTCCAACCATACGTTCAATTTCACTCTTTTGGACATAGGGATATCTGTAAGGCCTCATGTTTGGAGGAACACTTCGTGGAATCAAATTAATAGGATTATCATGATCACGAATAGGTGGGGGGCCTTTGGGAGTCTCAAATACCTTGGAATGATTGTCCAAGGCTTTTTGGAGATCTGGAGAAATGGATGATTTCGATGTGGGAACCTCTAGTGAACATAATTGTGCAACTATGCCTCGTTGTTGTTTCTTTAGAAGCTTTGTCATTCCGTTAGAGCTAATTATCTTTCCTGGTTTCCCTGTGATACCCCTTAATTCAACTTCCTTTCCTCCTGAAGAGAATTTCATGAAAAATCTTGAAAATTAAAAGCTATTTTACCCAAGGATTGTAGCCATTGGACTCCCAGTACAACAGTTGAACCACCCATTGGAATGGAAAGCATTGGGCTATTCAATACATATTCTCCCATGGATTGCTTGATATTATGACACTTTCCTGAGCAATTTATGGTTCCTCCACTTACAACCATCACTTGACACTCTAGTGCTGGATATAGGAAGCAATTCAATTCCTTGGCTATCTTACAATGAATAAAATTATGGGTACTTCCCGAATCAATCAACACTATTACCTTTTTCTTCTTGATATGCCCTTCTATCTTGATAGTTTGAGGAGTGGTAATTCCAGCCAATGCATTACAACATATAGTTATATTCATTTCTTCTTTTTCTAGAGTTTGTTCCTAGTGTATATCTTCTTCTTTTGACATTTCTTGTTCATTTTCTTCCTACTCTTCACAATCTATGTAAAATAATTTCTTCTCTACACACCTATGACCTTTAACCTATTTGCTATCACAACTATAACAAATCCATTTTGCTCTTTTTCTTCCAATTGTTGTGGTGTCAACCGTGTAGGTTGTGGATGGCTAGGGGAAGCAACACTTCCATGTTTATGATTGTGAGTGGTAGGCTTCCTTGTTGCCATAATTTTGCTTTCCATTTTTCTTGCCAACCTAAATGCCTTCTCCAATGAATCTGGTTCCCAAAGTCGAACCTCATGTTGGATGTTATCTTTTAAAGTCCCTATGAACACATAAATCCTATGCTCCTCTGGAATATCTTTTACCCTTATATTCAATTTTTGGAAGTCCTTAATGTGCTCCATCATTGAACCCTTTTGTTTGAGATTTATCAATTGGCTAAAAAAGTGTTGATTGTGTATCCCCATAATGTGCTATCATTTCATCCATAAAAATAGCCCAAGTGACAATTTGCTTACAAGAGCAAAGCCATCGATACCATACAAATTGATTTGGTTCCAAATATAAAGTTGCAATGCGTACCTTTTGTGTGTTTTTCACATTATGGAGATCGAAAAATTGCTCCATCTGTAGTATCCATTTTTTGGGATCCTTGCCATCAAACTTCCTCATATCGATCTTTGGAACATGGTGGTTCTTTGATCCAACATTAGAGTCTATGAAATCATGATTAACATTTATTTTGTTCTCATCATGAGTTCCCTTTCCTACCCTTTCGCCATTAGTAAGCATTTCTTGTAGAAACTTTGTCAAATTTGTCTGCAAATCTTCCATGCCTTTCTTTAAATCATCCATCTTAGCTTCCACGCCGTCCGTCTTAGTTTCCACGCCATCCATCTTAGCTTCCACGTCATTCATCTTAGCTTCTACGCCTTTCTTTAAACCATCCATCCTAACTTCTACGCCTTTCTTTAAACCATCCATCTTAGCTTCTACATCTTTCTTTAAACCATCCATCTTATTTTCTGTTACTTTTTGTGCTAGTGAAATTTGTTGCACTTGGTCTCATAATTTTGATGTTTCATTTCTTCATCTTCTTCATGAGTCATGCTAGAGCTTTCGGGTTGCTTACTAGGTGTTTCCATTTTCTTTCATCGGGTCATCAATTACCGATAATAATGCTTCACTATGCCCTTTGAATTCCTTCAAACTAATTTTTCAAACCAAGCTTATGCAAGAAGAAAAATAAAAAAACTACACATCTTTTTTCACTTGATGTATCTCTATAATTTTGGATCTCCCAGGTCTGAAATTGCTTCCTGTGGTAACCCTCCGAGTAATATTTCTAATCCCGCAAGTCTGTTCAAGATTAGATTCTCCAATGAAGAATTATGTCAAATCTCCCATGATGACCTGAGTATAGACTAGTTCAGTAGGGCGAACTTGTACGACATGCCTGATCCAGGTGGCTCCAGAGACACACACAAGACAAGGAGGACTCCAGGAAGCTCAAAAATAAAAGTGTTTGGATTATGCTTGAACCAGGACCAGAGCGTAGATCCTATCTTCCTGATTGCGGCAGTGTGAACAGTTCGTCAATCCAAGTCTGGATGCGAAAGTTAGGAGCAGTCAAAGTTGGGTTGATTTTTTTATGATTGGGCAAGCTTAAGGAGGCCACAATTTCGACCGAAACTAGCCACCAAATTCCGGGTGAAATTGTGGGGTCGTTAATTTGACTCCCACGGCCTAAAATTCTGAAATTTTCAAAGTGTGCTATTATATAAATAAAACAAATATATATATATATATATATATATTGTTTAAGGAGGGTGGGGGCCACCAACCCCAACCACCCCCCATACCATAAATCAACATAATGAGATATGGGGGCCGGCAGGGGTCGAACCTGCCAGGCCCACGTGAGCCGGCCCTCGAGCAGGCAACTCCATACACTTTACCAAATATAAACCAACAAACATCGTCTTTAATACATGCACCCAAAAATATAAAACGACCAGTTATAAAATGAAACACTGTGGAGATTTTGTGGCGGGCCGCCCAATGTGGACCCGACCCCACATTTTTTAACCAAAAAATATACAATAGTGGCATTAAGAGAAGGGTGGAGGTGGGATTTGACCACCCGAGCTCCCCCATAATAAATGGAGGCCATACCAATCCACCCATATTTTTATATAAAACCCGAAGAATTTTGCAGTGCACATAGTTCAAGGCAAAGATGGAGGAACGAGGAGCGGGCATCCAAATTGAGGTGAATTAATTAATTTTTAATGCAAGTCGAACCATGAATTTTGCAGGAGGGCCAAATTTCCACTTTGTCATATTTTGACAAATTTTATATGGATTCAACACCTCTCGTCGCCACGAACGCAATGGCATTGTCTATTTCTCCATCAAAGTTCTGTGTTTTTCGGTCATTTTTCAGTATGGACATGGAACCATGATTGCTATAAAAACAGGGAGCAGAACCATGAGCCTTGAAATTTTCTCTAAGAGGTAAAATTTTGCCATGACGAAATATAGTCAAGTTTATACTTGTTTTTCACAGTCTTCCGCAGGGATCGCAATGGCAAGGTCAGATTTTCCATTTGAGTTGCAGATTTCTAGTCCACCCATGGAGAAGAATCTTTGAGGAATATAGGGGGAATCTAAAAGATTCCTTGAGCCCTAGATTCTCAACTTCTCAGAATTCAGATTTTGGACAGTCGATTTTGCACTATTCAACGCCACAAATCTGATGGTGCATTCAGATTTCCCATTTTCTCATTCTATTCTTCAGCCACTTTTCTAACTGGAATGCAGGTGCCAACATCCATGTGCGCGCAATCATGCGATTGATGTCGTGAGATCGATGGTCCAAACAACTTCAACAATTTGACATCTTATTCTTCAGATGGCCCTTGGTTGTGAGGTATATGATGTTTCCATGTACTTCTTCTTCATGCATTGTGCTACACAGATCCTTTTTGATGTTGATGCGGGATTATGTTTCTTACATGTTTTCATGATTCCTTGCTTGATGTGATGCGGAATCTTCTATGTGATGTACTTGTTGTCATGATTCATCATGTTATGTGTTGAGATCCCTTTATTGTATGTTGATGGGATACTCATGTTGTTGTCATGCATGTTTTTCATTGAGATCCCTTTATGCCATGTTGGCAGGATGCTCATCATGCATGAGTTTGTGTCATACTGATAGGAGTCTTTTGATTGAGAGTTCCTGTAGTGGAACATCTCTTAGAGCTACTCCTGCGTGAGGGCATTTTCCTTGTATGATCGCGAAATCACCTCTTGTGTACATCATCACTATTGACAGCACTTAATGCAACAGCCTACACCATTTTGACACCGGGGCCCGAAGACGTAGTCCCTCCTGGACGAACTCCGTTATCAACGGCTTATGTTTTTATGTTGTTGATGCTTGACATATTCCTCTTCTTTACAACATGCAGATGTATTCATTAATGTTTTTTTTAAAATTCAATTTAACACATCACAAAAGTAAAAGGTCTTGGAAGGGTCCTTCATCACACCCAGACCTAGATCAAGTGGTATCAGAGCGATCTTTGCATTGATGTGAATTGCAGCGTGAACAATGGAACGTGCAACAACAGAGGATGAAAAAGCGATGTACGAGACCATGCTCAACATTTCCAAAAGAGTGGAAATCATGTATGGAACTCTATAGAAAGAGACAAAGGAAAAGGAGCGATTGCAGCTTCAGTTGCAAGCCACAGAAGAGGCCCTGGAAGAACTGAAGCAAAACAAACATAATCTTCAAACAAAGAACGTTGAATTGAAGATGCGCCTACATGAAGAGAAAGAGGAAAAACAAAGTTTTCTATGAAAGCTGCAAACAAAGGACGAGGCCTTGGAAAAGATGCAGCTGACACATGTGAGGTAAAAGGTAGTTCTCCATCTTCATGTATGTTTCCTGATAACAATTTCGTTGTTTTCAAAAATCATACCACAGGAATTGGCTTCAAACTGTTGAAGAAAATGGGGTATGAAGGAAAATGCTTGGGCGTTAATGGCCAAGGCATTGTCAACCCCATCAAAGTAGAGGAATTACCGTGTTGAACAGGACTTGGGTATGTCAGAAAGGAAGTTGGGGAAGGCGCCATGACAGTTAGCGAACCACCAACAAGGGATGATGAGAAACCCTCATCAGTTCTTTCCAAACCGAAAAAGGAGGTAAAATATGTTAATTTTCTTTTGGTTTCATCTTCACATAGTATGAGTTCTGTTGGAGATTTGGAGATCCCAATTACAAGGAAAAACATGAGGCTCCTTACAAGGATGAGGCACGAGGAGAAAGAAGAACTTGGTGTTAATAACCAAGGCATAACTCAACCTTTGGAGTTTGTGCACGAACATCGATTTGCAGGCTCGAGATACATTGAAGGACAGTGCTCGAAGGTGTCAGAGTCATCCAAGACATCGTTGAAATCGTCAAGGAAAGAGAATGATGGGAACACATCCCCATCATCCCACAGCATTGCCCATTGCAGGGAGAGAGCTGAGGCAAGCTCTCATCACCATAATGACATCAGAGACAGCAAGGAAAGGTATAACCACTCTCGACATTCAAATGTTCATTTAAATTATGATCATGTTGTTAATGATGAACGAAGAACATGGCATCAAAAAACATGCACTTTTTGTGGATTACATAACCATACATTTTCTAAGTGTTGGAAAAGAATGGCAGCACACAAAAGGATGAGGCGTGAAATACCCTCTCAACAGCATGAAAAGAAACAGGTTAAACAGATCTGGAGGAAGAAAACCTACTGCAATCATTACGATAGAAGTAGGCATCAAGAAGCCACTTGTTGGAGGTTCCATCCAGAGCAGCGTCTTAAAGACAAAGTGTTGATGCATGAACCAGGAAGAGCAGTTGTTCGACAAGCAAAACCACCTCAAGGAGGTGAACCATTCACATTGATAAGTGAAAAATGGTTTCTAGACATGTTATCATTTCATGGTCGTGCTTTTGTAAATCATTTGTTTCATTTTAAAATGCAAAAGTGATGATGTGTTTTCCATCACTTATTCAACAACAATGATGTCTGGTCTTATTTTGAGTTGCATTTTAAACTCTGAAAGTGATAGTGATGTCGTGTTTCCAACACTTGTCGAAAGAAAAAAATAGTGTTGGTCTTATCCTTGTAAATCATGTGTTGCAGTGATGGTTTGTTTTCATCACATATTGAAGCAACAATGATAGGTTGGCCTTGTTGTCATAGCTGAGGTCTTGCGTTCATCTTGTTGTAAACTTGACCACCAAGTATGTGTTATAAACTCATGGCAAGTGTGGGACGTTTGGGTCATTAGTTGGTCATGTCAATCAAGCATGTAATTTGCAAACAATGTACTACAAGTTGCAGAGGTAGCAGGTGTCAGCTCATCGCTTAAGACTCTGAAGAACAAAGGTGAAGGAGATGGAGGCGAGACCTTTTTAGGACACTTGTGATGCACATAAGGTATAAAGTAGTTGCAGATTATTTTTCATGCTTTTGGAGGACCAAAAGCTCCTCAGTGGGGAGGATTGATCTAGGTGGCTCCAGAGACACATAACGCACTTAGTTCGAGACAAAGATGGAGGAACCAGGAGTGAGCATGCAAATCGAGGCGAATTAATTAATTTTTAATGTAGGTGGAACCATGAATTTTGCAAGAGGGCCAAATTTCCAGTTTGTCAGATTTTGACAAATTTTATATGGATTCAACACCTCTCGTCACCACGAATGCAATGGAACTGTCCATTTCTCCATCATATTTCTGCATTTTTGGTCATTTTTCAGTATGGACGTGGAACCATGATTGCTGTAAAAACAGGTAGCAGAACCATGAGCCTTGAAATTTTCCTGAGGAGGTAAAATTTTGCCATGACAAAATATAGTCAAGTTTATACTTGTTTTTCACGGTTTTTCACAAGGATCGCAATGGCAAGATCAAATTTTCCATTTGAGTTGCAGATTTCCAGTCCACCCATGGAGCAGAATCTTTGAGGAATCTAGGGGGAATCTAAAAGGTTTCTTGTGCCCCAGATTCTCAACTTCTCAGAATTCAGATTTTGGGTAGTGGATTTTGCACTAATCGACGCCGTAAATCTGATGGTGCATTCAGATTTCCCATTTTCTCATTCTATTCTTTAGCCATGTTTCTAAGTGGAATGTAGGTGTTAACATCCATGTGCGAGCAGTCATGCGATTGATGCCGTGAGATCGATGGTCTGAACAGCTTTAGAAATTAGAAATCTTCTTCTTCAGATGGACCTTAGTTGTGAAGTATATGATGTGTCCATGTACTTACTCTTCATGCATTGTGCTACACAGATCCCTTTTGATGTTGATGCAGGATTCTGTTTCTTACATGTTTTCATGATTCCTTGCTTGATGTGATGCGGAATCTTCTATGTCACGTACTTGTTGTCATGATTCGTCATGTTATGTGTTGAGATCCCTTTGTTGTATGTTGATGGGATACTCATGTTGTCGTCATGCATGTTTTTCATTTAGATCCCTTTATGCCATGTTAGCGGGATGCTCATCATGTATGAGTTTGTGTCATACTGATAGGAGTCTTTTGACTGAGAGTTCCTGAAGTGGAACATCTCTTAGAGCCACTCTTGCGTGAGGGAATTTTCCTTGTATGATCGCGAGATCATCTCTTGTGTACATCATCACTATTGATAGCACTTAATGCAGCGGCCTACACCTTCTTGACACCGGGGCCCAGAGACATAGTCCCTCCTGGACGAACTCCGTTATCAACGGCTTATGTTTTTATGTCGCTAATGATTTAAATATTCCTCTTCTTTACATCATGTAGATGTATTCATTAATGTTCTTTTAAAAATGCAATTTAACACATCACGAAATTAAAAGGTCTTGGAAGGGTCCTTCGTCACACCCGGACCTGGATCAGTACCGCGGGTCACTGTTTTAACCTTAGGTTCTAAAACTGATACCCAAAAAAACTACAGTCTGTCCTATTTCTGTAACTTCTTACGAAAATTCAATCTAATGCTCAGAGCGAAAGTTATGACGATTTTCCCAAGGTGACCTGTTTGGAATGTAATTCGGGGTCTGCAAAAACCCTAACTTCATCTAATCATATCTCTGAAAATATAGCGAGACAAAATCTGAAATTTGGACCGAAGGTTCAGCGCGATTTTGTCTCAAATGGGTTTTTTTTAGCCTTTGAAACATCGCAGAAAAAAAGTTATAGCGAAAATTCCACAATGACCTATTTGGAGCAGTGAAACCGTAGAATCCAAAGCTCTGATACCAAATGTTATAAAACTAGCTCACAAAAGATAGAAAAGATATATGAACGCCTTAGAAATAAGCCTCTTTGCGGGGGAAAACTCCTTTACATTACACAAATGAACAATTATTGGATGATTCAAATGACAAAACCTCCTTTCTATATATTGGAGTCTAAGGGGTCACAATATAACCAAGCCGACCTAACAATAATAATATAAAGGCACAAAAATAACAATAGAGGGATTCTATGGGCACAATAATAACAATATGGGGACAATAGGGGCACAACAATAATAATAAGGGATACAACGACAATAGTAATGGGGGAATCACTAGTATTATAGGGGCTTAACAAATTTCTATAAAAGCATATTCTAAGCATTATTTAAAAAACTAGCACAAACATGATTTATGTATCAGAGTCTCTCGTTGCCTTGAATGGCCACTTTAATAAGTCCAACATATCTCGGATTTGATATGCTTACATTTCCTAAATATTCATTCCCATTGTTGGGACCTCAGGGGTCTTCTGGTATAGCAGTGTCAATGACTGACTATCATTGTTCTTGATTCTAAGATGGGGTTCTTCCATAGCTTCAAATGTGTGAATGCTCTCTCTATTCGGAGAGATCCTATTAGTTGACTCCAGGGGATGGATAATCTACTATAATTTAGCTTCCATGGAATATTTCTTTTGAAATACATCTCACAGTGATCGAAATTGTCGATTCTTGTGCTGAGATGAGAAAAATGGGCAGGTTATGAGCAAGTATTGTGGAAAAGTTATTAAAATTTGAACTGGTCATTTTATGTTGCAACACCATCAAAGGATCCAACCTATGACTCAATGTGCCCAAGGGACCTGATGCTACTAAAATGGAGGCATCTTTATAAGTGGAAAATATGGCATGTTATGGAAACAAGGTTTCAATTGCATACTAGAAATAGAAGTGCTAAACAAGGTGAAGCAACCATGAAAACTTATTCCATTACTTCATATTAGAATATTTACATGATAAATAACTACAAGCTTCTCCAAATCCCATATAATATCATAATTGATGTTTGAACTCACATCAGCATTAATAGAAAAAATACAGGATAATGCCAAACTTCTGAGATAAATAAACCATGCAACCTAATCTTTGTGGCAAGGTTATTTACAACCTGGTTTCTGTAACAACTTTGGAGCAAGGTGTTTGTACCATGCATCATACTACATATTACACGTGGAAAAAGTGCTACTCATCTACGTAGACACATCAAGGTGATCAGAAATGAAGCATAATAGATATTCCAAAAGCTTCACCTATTGAAAGAAACTTTCAAGTGGTTTATCCTCGTACAAGTCCTTCCACTTGATAAAATCTCTCCATGATGCATATTTTGCTTCATAACTTTGGAAAACTCAAAACTGTAAGTTGAAATTAAGAAAAAATTTCATTAACAATGGAATGAAAATGATCCAAATCTTTGATTGTTTTAGAGTTAGCTAATTTTCATCTCTACGGAAAATGTGGATCTTCTTGATTTATATATTTTTCAAACAATCGCTTTGAATGATGGATAGAAACATCTCTACAATAGTGAACACCTTTTAAATAACATTTCTCTCAATCTTGAACAAACTTCTTCATTGAGCCAAAAGGATCATTCTCCCTAAGGAATTATGCAAGTAGAGAACCTATGCATTACAGGAATGATCACTTCTAAATTATAAATTCATGGATGACTCAAAATAATTCACCTACGTAATATGCATAGATTATGGAAACACTGGTCTAGAATAGAAACCTAACAAGATCAACATTCAAGGCATGATTCTTTTGGTAATAGCTAATCTGATTCAAATTCTCATAGTATATTTTTTGTGTATTCTCTGGAAATTGTCAATATTATTTGCATGATTATGAATCCAAACTACAACTTTTTCCAATTTAACAATCCTATCGGCGTCCCTTTGCACCTTTTTGGGGAAATTGCCAGTAAACATAATAGGCAATTCTAGATATGGAACAAATGGAACTTGATTTCAATTAATATATTCATTATTCTAAATACTTATATACTTATATCATAGTTGTATAATCATATTCTTGCTATATTGTAAAACTAATTTCCCTTTTGTATAAATTATAACATTGCATTATTTGATATAAATAATTATCTAGTGAATTTACAAATAATCAAACACCTACTCAAGTCTATAATTTCTTGAGTGTTGGTCATTTTTATTTTATAATATGGTATTAAAATTTTAGATAATGTTTCGTGTTTGAACTTGCATTTCATAACAAAAGTATTCCTAAAAATCCAAAAATATTGATGGTAATTAATATTAGTGCAGATTCCTAATTTTTATAGTAAAAACTTATATTATAAACCAGATGAAGTAGTATGGTTGAAAACAAATTCATATGAAACAACAATAGCTAAAAAGAAAGCATTATTCACCTTGTAATAAAGATGATGGCTTTCTTCAACCACATATGTCATATAATCTTCAATTGCCACACCACCTTTTTCAACTATAACAAGAACATATCATATATTCAATTTAGTGTTGTGTTTGAATTATTAACCTGCTAAATATATGAAAGTTTCATAAGCATTTTAAAGTAGCAATTTCATGGAATACAAATTGATAGAACACTTTTTGATAATTACTTCGTAGTCCATAAAAAGCTTTCTAGTGAAACCATATTTAATCATTTCTACATTGTAGATTTTCCAATGCTCGGTAGATATTTGTTCCACGAGAATATTTGGCAGTCACGACTTTTCCATCTAATTGCAAGAAAAAAAATTTGAGAAAACGTGGCATTGTGATTACTCACACCTATTTCCACGAACATCGAGAATGTAAATTTTGCACGTCGCACAGCTACATATATTTGCTTTCCCTATAATCATATAAATATAAATTTCATTATTTTTTGAAGGTTTTGTTTGAGCTCATTAAGTTTTAAAATCTCATCTTTTTAATTATGCACAGTCTATTTTATATGAATTTCCACCACTAAAAAGTAGTATTTTGCACAAAAACCTGTCGGTAGAATTGGGTTTAACACATGATCATCTGCGGTAGAAAGAAAGAAAAGGTGTTAAGTTTTTTACCAACGTAAACGTAAGACTTAAAGCATCACAAACCAAGGAAAATGTGGATGGGTAAAAGGTTGTTTGAAGTGAGGTAAAGCAGCAGTCACTTTATGCAGTGACTAGTTATTATTATGCTTATGCATCTCAAATTCAAGGGCCAGAAAGAATCAAAATTTATCTTCAATGACTCCTTGCTTCGTTCTTTCTCCCCAAGATACTTACCCACTCAATAAAAAATAAAATATATTTTATTGTTATTGTTATGGTTCACACTCAATAAAAAATAAAATATATTTTATTGTTATTGTTATGGTTCAGTTAAGAAGGACTTTGTGTTAGATTCACACATTTGAATAGCGCTACCCCTTAATTTACGCTTTATAATATTTACCAAAGTGTGTTTGGCGATTGAGTATACTTTGTCTAAGTAGATTCAAATCCACTAAAGTCGTGAGTCTAATGTTCTTGAAAAATGAGGTTCCACAAGAAAATTAATAATTTAAAAAACACTTCTCATAATTAACCTTTCTATTTACGCATTATACAAACCTTTAATACTTATCCATGTTTTACCCTAAACAACAAAATGATAGTTCTATGTCATCCTACGTCAGTTACAATTTCGCACAAAAGAAACCGTTTACCTTTTTTCCTTTTCACATCAAAATTTGATATATTCTTTTCCCTCCATAATTCATGTTTGAGATGTGCCATTCACAAATTCATGACTTTCACAATATTTTTATGTTCAATAATAATAGCAATCATTGTCTCCAATATTTAGGGTGGGATAATACAACATTATTAAGAAAAAATTAATATAGATGTTAAATTTTTCAATATAATAATTACAAGTTATTAGCATGAATATGTTTTTCTATGGAAATGGTTTTTCCATAAATTTGAACCCTAAGTTGTGATTCTTCGGACAACTACAAACTTTAAGTCATCAAGTTTTTTTTAAAAGTGAACCTTTTTTTAGAAAATATTTAAGTATAAAAGTAGCTATGTGCAACAACAGGTGTAGGAAGTCAAGGATGTGTGAGGAATAAAGGATGCATGGAAAATCAGATATGTGCGGGAGAAAGGGTGTGTGAAATTACTATCCATTTTTGTTATGTATAATATGGTGCCTCTATATAGCTCTCGCTAGTCAACATATCAATAACAACCAAAAGAGGCAAGCTCTATATTGCTATGTAGCTATCCCTCTTATTATTGATATTCTACATCAAAAAGATATTGATAAACATTACATTATCCCTTTCCACCATTGCCTTCCAAATTTTGTGAAATATTATAATTAAATTCTACCAGATAATAATTTGGATAGCACATTCCCACGAACACTCATATATTTATATATTTTTTAATCTTATTATTATTCCATCTAATTCAACCTCATAAAAGATCTTATTAATCATTATTCATAATTTTGTAGAAACTTTTTTGTGATCACTTATTCCAACATAATTCGTAATTTATTAATTTGTTAATTATCTTCATATAAATATACAAATTATATACTTGTTATCAACCATATAGATCTCATTATAAGTAAATCTTATTTACCCTTTAATTTTTTTGACCAACCAATTACATTATTTTTTAATCATTTTCTTTACATACAATATATATGAATATAATTTTTATAATACTAGAGTTAAAATTATACACGCATTTTCTTATTTTTAAATTTATTGTCAAATGCAATTAAACTTCATATGATTCATAATCCTCAAAATAGAATTTTTCTCTCACTTTTTGTAAGGCAATACCAATATGTTTGTTTGATCGAAACTCACTTCAAATATCATCATAACCATTTGTCACTTTAAACAAGTGCTACATAGTAGTTTGTCCCTGTCGCTTAGTAAAAAGATAGTAAAATTGATGTTAAATGTTAGAGAGTGAAAGTGTATTTAATAAGTGTTTTTGGAACAATAGAATTATGAGCGGTGCCATAGAATATACTTCAAGGCTAGTAGTTACATATAGCTAGTTTAGATTGTATTATCTATACTAGAAGATCGATATTACTACTAATAGTTATATATAGGTAATTTAGATTTTAATATCGAAATTGGCAAATCGATATTACTACTTGACCATACTTGTAGATTGATACATCTTTAGAACTATTGAACATAGCTTTTACTTGTTGGTAATGATAATCCATGTCCAGTCGAGTTGTTTTTTGCCGGCATGTCATTTCTTCTATGTATTTGAAAAATGTTTTTGCTTGTTTATATGAATTCGATTTTGGATCTAAGATATGACATATAAAATATGGATTTGAATTGTAGAAATAAATCTCTTCATCATAACATATGAAGTGTGTTGTTCACATGAAGCCCATGAGACTTTACCAAAAGCATTTTGTTAGTAGAACCATGTCATTTACACATCACAACTTCTTGTTAAATTACATAGAGGATAAAGCTGATGCATGCGAAATTCGTTATCTATATAGTTCAATTTCTTATTTATGATTTTTCTAACATAAGATTCATTAATAATACAAACATGAAATTTATTCATTAAATTAGAAGATTTTTCATACATCTAAATACAATATTCAAATATATAAAATTTAATTAAAAAAATAGAAAGATAAAAATAAAAATAAAAAATAAATCTAAAATGAAAAAAAGACTTAAAAGAGTTTTCTAAATATACTTATATGTTGATTCATGTGATTATGTCATTTAAAAAATAAACATCACCGACACTCTTTCAATGTAAAGCACTCAGTTGATGAAATTAACCATATTAAGATATTCAAAGTGAATGGATACGAGAAAAATCCAATTATAAATTACTTCCAACTAGTTTTGAATATGCAATAAAGATATTTAAAAAATGATGATATGGAAGTTGTGAGAGTCACAATTCTTTAGGTTGAAGGAACCACATATGAAATTCCAAGATTTATTGACGTGTAAAAAATCACCATGGTCTCTTTTCGTTTGACAAGTGGCATTAGAAGTATGGTTGATTTTTGAAAAAGATTTATTGGACCCAAAAGAACAAAAATGTGTATATTCTATATCTAGTTCTTCTTATGGGATAAAATAGTGAGTAAGATTGATTGAGCATAAAGTATATAATCATATTGATAAACCAATACTTCTAGATTATGTTTGAATTGAATTGAGAATGCAAAGTTAGTTTTGACTTTTTATGAACAATGAGTAAGTCGAACATAAGTTAAGTTTTGTGGCAGTAATTATGGATTAAAGTAAGGGGAAACCGTATTTCCATTAAATCTACAGATTTAATGTCTTCTAGACCATGCGGGCCAACCTCTTCATCTTGGCTAAGGAAGGAAGATTAGGGTTCATTTCTTCTTATGCAATTCCAATTTAATTTCACCATGTTGCGACGACTCATTTATGCGCTGATGACCATTTATACCGCGGATGCTACATCGCCATCAATAGAAAATAAAATTAAACCAACTGAACTAATTAGAATGTTAAAAAATAAATTGATTCCATCTTATAATGTGAAATATATAAAATTGTTACTTAATTTTTGGTCAAATAATCTATTAATTCTTGGTGCGTTATCACATGCCTGGCAAAGGCAAAGGGATAATAAGCGCAACAACCCATTGATAATTTTAATTAAAGTTTTTAGATAATATTGATTATTTACATTTTTTTAATTAAAAAAAAACATATTTCTAATGTAACCTTTGTCTTGATGACGGGTCTTGGTTTAGACTCGAAATGTTAATAATTAGAAATGTCCATTGTGGAGCAATTTTCGACATCACAGATTTAAGATCTTTCCCATAGAAATCTACAAACACTAATATTTCTAATTTTTGAAAATATTATTTCTAATTTTCCATTTAGCTAAGCGAGCATTAATGTCACATAATTCCCCTGGTGGAGGGCGATTTAATTTCAGTATTTGTCAGACATTGAAAAATAATTTTAAAATAGGAAAAAAAGGAATTACATGATTGGTTGTTCTAGAGGCTTTCATAGTGGCTGTCATGATTGATTCGCAGTGGACAGTGCAGTCTATGCTAATTCTCTGACAATAAGGATTGATGGTGGAGGTTTCACTACACAAATCGATGGTTAGTAGGGTGTTGTGTTCCTTGTGTAAGCGAGGGGGTGGGTGAGGGGGTTTCCACACTTGTGGTTCCTCCCTAACAGTTCTAATAAACTGTATCTTACATGAAAGGCTTGACACATGGCTAATTGTCTAAATTAATGATGGACTATGTATATCGTGTGTGAAGTAGGGGGATGATTAACTACACGAATTGACCCGATGGGTGGGTTGGTCCCTATCACTATCTTTACATGGTATCACCTTATTTGATCTCAGGTTTCAAAGGAGCTACGCCAAAGCTACTTTGTGGATGGTCCGATATTCAATTTTCAAAACTAGGGTGAGATTTGGTTGCAAACTATGAAGACTTGGGGTGGAACCTTCTAAAACCACAACCATGACTATGACAAGAATTAATTTTGTCAAGTGATGTGAATAGTTTACCCTAGGTTTTGCCTATGTACTTTATTTTAAAACGAAGGTGGTCATTAATGTGAATGTGGGTGGGAGAATTATTTTAAGAAAAAATTACGGGTTATTAATGAACTATAATGATTAATGAAAAGGACATAATTGTGTTTACGAGCTTAGAATTAGTGAAATAACAAGCAAAATTTGGTGATAGAAGCGTTAAGATTAGATGCCCTAGAAAATTCAAATTGGCGAGTATTATAGGTAGGAGGATCGATTTGGCTAATTCTCTCCAGTTCACAAAATCAAATTACCGATAGTTCACGATGGAATTTCTTTCATTTGGCAAGGTTCTAGTAAGGGATGGAAATTCCCCATTTGGTGACATCATTGGGTAGCCCTCCCCCGGGTAATTCACGAGAGGCATGGATCTTGGAAATTAAAGAAATCATCATTAGATTGACAGGGTGGAACCTAGATTGTGGATCCCTTTCTCCCTTGTTGTTGATATCATGGGGGGTGCCCCATAATTGTTGTGAGTTGTTGATTTTGAGGGGCGATCACAAATGTTGTATCGATGAGGACTGATAGCCATATATATATATATATATATATATATATATATATATAGGGTGAAGGTTGTTGATCACGATTAACTAGGGGTATTGGAATGCATAGGGGGCATAAATTCATTTTAACATCGATGATAGTTGAGGGGCGATAGCCATAGCCAAATGTATATATATATATATATATATATATATATATATAATATATATATATATATATATAATGGGTGAAGGTTGTTGATCATGATTAACCAGGGGTATTGGAATTCATAGGGGACATAAATTCATAGCATCGATGACAGTTGAGGGGCGATACGTTGTTGAACTATAGGATCAAAGAGATCCTTGGCATTGGATGTCATTAGACAGCAAGTCCATTTTAAACCCTCGTGCTAGTGGGAGCCTGACGTAATCTTTATTTTGGCCCAAATTTGTGACACCCACACACACAAAATATCAATATGCATGTCTTTAGAGCTCAATTGGAGATAAATGTCCTTGCATTCTAATAGTTATATTATTTAAACGAAGGAAGAAAGTCATGGAACAAATGAATGGTGTAGTCCTTAAATCTAAGAGAATTATCACATTCAAAGTTTTGGATGTCAATATTTTGGATTGACTCAGGTTGGCTTATATCAAATGAACAATTTGAAGTTGCGTTCAAAAAGGCTGAAGGAGATAATAGGTTTCGTTTTAACTAGGAATGAAGTTGCAGTTTTTGGGAAATTACTAGTTGCGTGAATTTCAATCTATTATGTAATATTCTTAATGGAAAATTTGACAGTAGATACCATAACTGAACCTGAACCACAAAATAATCGCAAATAGACACACGACCATCAATCTGATGCACAAATAAACGCTAATAAAATCATTGTGCCATTTTATTAATCCACTGGAAAGAGTATATCAACATGAAGAAATAGTGGAACTTGGGCTTGCCAAGCAAGTGGAGCAAAACCCAGAAAATTATCTCTGACAAAAAATATGTATGACCCTGACAATGATTGATCTAGATCTCTCGGCTACCGAAATTAACCTTTAGAAGAATTGCATGTGAAAGAGTATGAAAAACCACATGTGCATACTTTTAAAGAAGAGGAAACATAATGAAGGCCATCAAATCAAAGGACACACGCACATTGATAATGGAGTTCACCCAGTGTGGGTTACGTCTTTGGGCTCGGTGTCAAGAGCGGGGAGGCCACTTTATTAAATGTTGCAAAATGGTGATGATGTACATGGTATTTGTATCATTACAAGGATAAAATCATCTCAGCTAGAGTGGCATGTCTCTCCACGAGACATCCTCCTATAGGAAATCTCACTCATATGGGTCTTCCTTTAGCATGACAAGATAATAAATTCTCACATGGTGTGGCATACAAGTATCCTTCAACATAATGGAAACAAGGTTCTCAATAGCGAAATCATCATCTCAGCAAATCAAAAGAAAGACATGGCACCACTGCATCATATACCTCCACTTTTGGGGATGGCCTAAAAATACAAAGCTTTGCTGATGAAATGGGTGGCACTGTTGAATTCGTGGCACGAAATTGTGTCAAATGATTATAAACTTGGCCCCTTTCTGACACCGAAAAAAATATGGACCCACGGGAATCTTGAAGATTCCCCCAAAGATTCTTTCTTGGAGATGGATGAAAAATCCGCTACTCGAATGAAAATTCTGAGCACATCATTACGCTCCTTGCGAAATTCTGAGAAAAATGACTATAAAGTTGGCATCATTTTTCCTCTGTAAAAAATCAGCCTCCAAGGGAATCTTTTAGATTCTTCAAGATTCCGCAAAGATTCCTCACTGCTGACTCCCTGAAATTTTATTACTCAGATGAAGAAATGGACCACAACATCGCGCTCCCTGTGAAATTCTGGTTCGTTTGAGTTTAAAGTTGTAATGATTTTTTCACTATGAAAAATTGCCCTCCAAGGAATCTTTTAGATTCCCCACTTATTCTGCATGGAATATTCTCTTTCTCGAAATTCATGCCCAGCCTGGGGGCAGTTACTCCTCCAAATTCCACAGGAGGACTATTTCGTTCCCTCTCTCCTTCGTGGGCCGAATGGTGAAACTAGTTTAAATATGTTTGTGTGGGTAGATAAATCAATGTGAGGCCACTTGGGTCATTGGTAGAGTGCTAACTTGGGGGGCATGGAGGTCCCGAGGTCAAACCCAAGGGCCTCCCCCATATACCTTTTACTTGGCGCTTTGTTAATTTTAAAGTTTTGGCGCGTTCTTTTTTTAAATGTGGACACAATTTGTTTTTTTATATGGTTAGTGTTGTATGTTATGGAGGGTTTATTTATGGGGCCACCGCGTGGGGCTGGTCGACCATCGACTGATGCGGGTTCAAGCCTTACCATCCCCTCATAGTATACAATGGAGGTATATGTAACGGACTTTGGGCATGTTTAATATGATTTGGTGGTAGGGTTTTACCACCTTCCACCCTATGTATATAATATTTGATAGCCGTTGGGTGGGGGTGTTGGCCAGCGGCCCCTTTTTTAATATTTTTTTGTTTTTTATAAAAAAATGGACAAAAAATTTTGGCCAGATTTTTTAGCTTATTAGACAATTTAAGGAGGCAAAAAATTTTCTCGTTCTGGTGGTTAGGATCTGTGTGCCGGAAAAATCCAAATTGTTGTCTCGTTAGTGGCTGCCATTAGGCCTAGTTTCACCAAAACTTTGACCGTGAATATATTGAGCATACGAACTCACATTTGAGTTTCGTTCATTCCATTGAAATCAGGACAATGAGAACTACGATTTGGTCCAAGTTTGGGTCAAATACAGGAAATTTTATTTTTGAGCTTTTTCAAAGCCACTTCGGAATCTGGAGCATTTCTAGAGTCACCTGAATCAATGATGTGGATGACCCGGTGGGAAGGCTTTTGCAAACCTACTACCGCAAACCTTCTCTCTCCAAAATTCCTCTGAAGCGTTGTGATATTCCGAAGTGAAATCTCCTCAAGTGTTGGGTTTACGTCCAACTCCCAATAGAAAACCCGAGGGTTTCTATCGGGGGGCTATAGAAGCTAGGAACTAGGTTCTCCAAACGTCATCAACATAAGATATCAATAATCTGAGATGTCCTCAAATGGCCTCCTCCTCCTCTTTTATAGATCTCATGGACTCCTCTAGAAGGCTTTATTTTATTATTATTTTAATAACTTAGCACCTTTTTCCCTCTTTTATTTAATTTAAAATACCTTTTTAATTTTGGAAAATGGTAATTCAACCACCATCCCTCCTCAAGCTATTGAAATCCATTTCCCACCATCTCATCCTGTAGATCTTTTTTTCAGGTTCCAACGAGCTATTACACTAAGTTATTCCATCAAGTATTCCTCCTAGAATGCCACCAAAAGCGTAATTAAGTGAGTTAAGCTCAATAATAACCTTATTTCTTAAAGTTATTGGAATGCAATGGAAAAAAAAGAAAGTTATGCGAATGATGGAATGTGCCAAGCAAATGTCATTGGACTCCATAAAAACTCCTCAAAACCCCATAAAGCTCCTCCATAAGCGCCTTGGCCCGCTAATCGAGTAAAGTTTCTCCTATTTTTTTGGGAATATTTAGTGTTCTTAGACAAACGCCTAACCCTCTATATCTAGTAGCAGGTCTAGAAACAGGTCTTGTGTTATATGTTAATGCTTTCATATGTATATCATGTTTTCGATTCCATGTTCTTTATGAGCAATAGATCATTATCATTTGCCTTGATGGGTTTTGTTTCTGTATTTGTGCAGGTACTTTCCAAGCGGCTTAAGTATGGAAAGGAGCAGAAAGATCGGTCAAGGGAGACAAGGAGCTAGCGAAAACTACAAGTAGGTTTCTCTTCTCTCTTGTTTTATCTGTTGATTATAGAAAAGGTTGAGATTACTTTGTCTGTCGTTTCTAGACCTACTACTAGATCTAGAGGGTTAGGCGTTTGTCCAAGAAAACTAAATATTCCTGAAACAAATTGGCGACTCTACTGGGGAACGTTTATCCATCATATTAGCTTATCAACCTCTTAAGACATTTCTACATACTGTACTTGTGGTCGTTTATTGATTTTAGTCCTCTTTCATTGAAAATTGAGTCAAAATTGTGACAAAATTGCCTTCAAAATTGCTTATGTCATCAATGCAATCTGATGAAGGACACAGTGCGTTGCAGTGCACTTCTCGCATAGGTCCAGTGCAATTCATCACACAGTCTCTAACTGCTGCCTGTGCTGATCCCTTCAGGGTTAATTTCGCATCTAGGAACTGAAAGTTTTTGCCAATTTTCTCTTGTTTGAATGAGTTGCTGAATGTCAATGATGTTTTGTCTCTGAAAATAGATTTTCATCTCCTTAATTTGGCCCCATTTAGACTGGATTGTTGGATTTTTTTTATGTATTTGTTTTATCATTTGCAATCCACTGCCAAAATGTAGTTTTGATCAATTGTTTTATCGATAGAAAAGTGTCGTAAAATCGTCATTTTCTTCGAAAAATGAAGTTTCGTAAAGTCTTCCTTCATAAATAATTAATTGATTTATTTGTGCATTTTATTTGTATTTTCATTTAAAGTTTCGAAAATCTTCATTTCTTTAAAATCGAGAGTGTCATACAGTCTTCCTTTCCCTTTTAAAAGAAATTGTCACAAATCGTCATTTTTTATAAAAAAGAGTTATGAATAGTTTGTGCATTAGTTTTTCTTATTGCATCATTCACATTAAGAGAAACTAAAAAGAAATACATGCAATTTGCATTTTAGAGTTTGAGTTTGTGTGTTGAAAAGGAATGGTTTAGCGAATTGCATTAGTTTGTGCTCTTTGTTGCTTGTTCAAAAAGTGCTTGTATGCTCTATCCCTCATAGCTAGGATTTTCATTGTAGAAATTAAATGGAAAGAGTTGTTATAGGGAAATCTAGTGTCCACTGGGAGCTGCTAGTCCCACTAATACGGGTAGCTATCTTAGAAGCAAACAAACGAAAACTACTTTCGCTCTCCTTTATGAGAAGTAGATAAGATGGGAACAAAGGACACCAACCTCAGTCTTGCGCTTGGTTCATTGCTTGGTTCCTCTCCCTTCTGACAGATCTTTGTCACTCCTTCTTCACTTACCCAGCTTCAAAGAGCACCTGTGGAGTCAAAGCAGCATAATACTATCGAAGAACAGAGATCTACAATCATAAACAATATAGGACTAGATATATATTGACCACACAAATGCATATATCATCAAACATACAATAATGTGGAGGAAAAATTGAATAGCTTTATTAATATCAAGAATAGCAAAGAGGATTACAACCCATTGTTCTGACCCAGCGTCATCATCTCAGCATAAAAGCCCTTCTTCACCTCATGAAAAGCTTAGATCACCCAACACTATGATATTTCACCAAGAAACCAATAGCACTTCCTTACAAAATACAAGATTCCAACCCCTGGATCTCTGTGATGAGGGATCCATATATAGATGTTTGCAAGGGGGTGAGTCAGCTGCTGGGTTTTTTATTAGTGTACTCTCTTTGATAGTTCTTGGTTCCACTTGGAGATTCATGATCTCTTACTCATCCCTTGGCGAATTCAGAGAGGCAAGTGTCATTGGAGAAGTTTCTAGAAGATTCCATGATCATCCACCTTGCAAATTGTCTCTACCATTTGTCTACTCTCGCCCATCGCACCCTACAGAAGGGCTTTCCAGTATGCATCGCACTTTTTACACTGAGCAGGTGAGATGCATCGCACCCTCTGCACTGAGCAATTTGTATGGTCCAGTTTTGACCAGTTCTGAGCAGTTTTCTGTGGAGAACTTCTGGGAGATGATGTAATCAGCTGACCTTGTTCCTTTAGGGCATGAAAAAACACTTTTAGGGACTCATAAGCGCTTGGTTTATGGACATGTATGATAGGGGTTGCAGTGTCCAAAAATGTCTATAATAGTTTCCCCCTAAAGCATGAGGTCGTTAATCTTTTGATGTCGGGTGAATCGCTTTATCATGAGGATCCGAAGTTTTTTCGAGCTGGAAGGCGACCTGTAATAAGATACGATACAATAAATTATCTTCATAATATTTTCACGATCTAGTTGAGGTGGGAATTCCCATGCTCAGCTTTATAAATTCATTTCCATGTACATAGGACAGACAACCGTCTGTGTAGCAGACTGATGATTCGGGCGGAGTCATCATTCTTTGATTCGGATGATCATCTGTTCATCAATGATGTACATTTGATGTCTTTATTTCCTGAATATATCGCAGCCTGGATGGATGAAACTAGATCCAGGGTCTTCAAACTCATTCAATCTTCGCCCGGAGTACAAGTCGATCCATGTGAAAGATGTTCTGGAGTCGAACATGGAAAGACATCGCCTGATTACCAGCCAATGATGTAAGCTATTAACAAGTGCGAGAGGAATCACCGATAATTATGATGGCCCTCAAGGTATGACAGTACAATTCACGTGGTGTGAAAATGGGACTTGACATCGAACACCACGTAAAATCTTTCGGTCGAAGGCCATTGATGTAAACCTGTCGCCGGAAGTGAGAAACTTTCCATTGAGGCATGCAATCTTCAAAGTACTGAAAGGGTTGTTCCTAGGTCGACCTCTCGGATAATGAGCTGACGTCAACGAGAAGTGACCTATCGTAGGAGGGCCTTAATGAATCCCACATCTACGACATGGAACGGAGCAAATTATTTTGGAGGTGAAAACGATCTGATGATATAGGGTTCAGGGTGGCAGTCATGAAAGAATGGAGCATGAATGTATTGCAGCGGATGAGACACAGGTGAATTCTCTGAGCGACTTCTCTTGAACATACCGGCGACACTGAAATTGATTGGTAGCATTAACCCCAAATATGGATGGTACGATGGACCAATAGTGATATGACCGGTGAACGGAATAACCCAACCCGACTCGGACATGGAGTGAAAGTGTCATGTTCAAGAGCGACTTGCTACCAATAAAGTTTCTTCAAGTTTTCTTCCCAATTTTCCCCAATCATTTCTGACTAGTACCTCTTTATTTTTATCAAGCTTGAGGAGGATAACATATGCTTGTTCTATAATTTTCCGTTCGAGGCAAACCCATCGCTATGTTTTAATGAGCCTAGCGACAGTGAAACTCGTTCTCGTCTATATGGACAAGTTTGTCGCTATTGATTTTAACGAGTTTAACGACAATGATAACTCAATCCTTTTTCAATTTTAGAGAGTCTGAAAAGGGACGGAAAGGAAACTCCAATAATCCTTTTTCGTCATATAATCCCTTAAGTCCGAAAAATTATAAAATAATACGAAAGGGATGAATTTTCGATAGCTTTAACGAGCCGAATAAGACAAGTGCTTGATCTTTTTGTGTAATAATCCCTCGGGTCCAAAAAAGATTAAAATATAGAGGAGGGATAGCACTTTTGGTAGCTTTAACGATCTAGAGAGGCCAATCACTTGACAATCTTTTCATATTTTACGAGTCATATGAAAAGAGCCTAAAGGAGACTCGTTTTTTGAGGAATGAGCGATAATTTTGGGTAGCAGCTGATTCCAGGTAAGGTTTGGAATTTTCCAATCGCAGCAATGTCACAAGGATGGCTAACAAAATCAGTCATCGCAGATGTTCCTCAAAAAGGGTAAACAATCAAATGGAGGCGTATGATCGGCTAAAACAGAGTGGAGGTGATGATGAGAACACGACCAAGGCTCAAAAGCTGATGATAATGCATTCATAATGTTTATTTACTGGAGAGTGGTTCATTTTTTAATGAGCTTAAACTTTGGGGGAAACATTTGCTCATTTCTTAGGTTTAATTTTTAACGAGCTTGAACTTCACATAAAAATTGCTCGTGCCAGTCATATAATAAGGACATCTCATCGATAGATTCCATTTTTATGGAGCTTGCACCTTTCGAAGCTTTGCTCCATATCCTTTCACATGCAAGCTAGGAACAACCAACTACTGTCCTAGGGGTTAGCTAACTACTAAGGTCAGGTAGGAAAATTTTTCCTTTACTTTGCAGGCGCCATTTGGCCCCTGTGAAGGTGAACAGTCGATTCGACCACTCACCCAACTTAAGTAGTTGAATTTAGCGGAACTATAGAGGTCACTCTTCATTTTCGCACAAAAGGTGTGCATGCCCCCAGGTATAGTGAAGTAGATTTTCGAGGTTACCCTTCAATTTGCAGACAAAACATTTGCTCTGTCAGGAAAGGCCTACCTTTTCCAGGTTACCCTTCAATTTGCAAACAAAACATTTGTTCTATCGGGAAAGGCCTACCTTCTAACGGAGGTATCTTATTCCAGTCTAATCCCATATTTTTATATGGACGGGTGTCGGACCATTCATATATCCTTCGCGGAAACCTACCCTATACCCAAGGTTTTCCTGCCGAAGTAGACCAGGGTGCATGCCCCCTGGGTTTCAGTCATGACCACCAAATTACTCGTGTTCTTCAGGTGGATGGAATGGAGATTGATGAAACATTCCTTGTGTGAAAATACCATTTAGGGATGGTATTTGACCATTAGCTATGTGTGAGCCAGGGAACGAACGCTGGTCTACGAGCTGGACCACTCGGCCTTTGTGCAGAAAACACATTACTCAAAAGAGTGAGGAGACAATGGCTCCCATGCGATAAATATAGTCACGACCAAGGAGTAGATTATAATCTAGAGGTCCTTGGACTACCATTATGTTCATATAAACGGTTTTCCTTCTCAAAGTAATAGGCACATTTGGAAGGATCCCTAACGGTCGACTGGTTCCTTTATCGAAACCTGTTAGATTTCTCATCTCAGGCAGAAGCAATGGCAAACCAAGCGCTTCCCAAGCAGTCGAGGAAAGGATACTCACAGAAGCCCCTTCATCTATGATGGTACCAACCATGACCATTCTGTAAGCTTTTACAATGACTCGAAATGGTACACTAGCCGGTAAACGGGGTCTGCCTAGTAGATTCCAATCGAAGGAAACTACTAGGTTGCTTGGAGGTGGGACCGAATAGACGGTTGGATACGACTCTGACGAACTTCCTTCCTGCAATAAAGGAACGGGTATATTGCCCCTATGTTCATTGGAGTCCATGTTTACGAAAATAATTTGAATGGTGTTGTTCTCATTCTCTTCAGTGACTATATCATCTGAAGATGGACCTTCTGAAGGCAAGACCAGGTCAACTGCCACCTCGACCTTTTGACTTTCATCTGGTGTGGATTCAGAGGGTTTATCTTCAACGATAGATGCTTTGACCGACCATAATAGCATGTCAGTAAGATTTTCAACTAGTGATGGACTCGTCAAGAGTTTCTTATATCCAGGAGGAAGTCGTAGCGGTGAAGCAGGACGATTATCCAAGACTCCTTTAGCTTCGTCTAGGAAGGGACAATGGTGGACGACATGATCGCCTTCACACAGCTTACAAGGAAATTTACATTTCCCTTTCTGTCCAAATACTTCGCTTTCGACGGTGTATTTTCAACATGATCAGAGGTTCATGACATTGAATTGTGCAAATGAGGAGACAAGTCCCTTAAGATCCGAGAGATGCAAGGACAATCTCGATGATAGTGGTCTCCTTTGCAAATGACACATGGATATTTAGGCTTGGATGGTGCAGTATGTGAATTTTCACTAAACGATGTGTGGTTGCCCCTTTTCGCCTTTGGCTCCTTCTTCTTCTTTTCCTTCTTCTCCTTCCCTTTATTCTCCTTCTTAGCTACTTGATTTTTAGCTTTACCAGCTTCATCAAGCGAAGAGGAAGGAGGAGAGGGAGAAACAGACAAAGTAGAAGGTTTGGGGGTAACTCTAGTATCATCTAATTGCTGACTTGATTGTTCAGGAATCACAGTGTTCTGAACGACAGAGGTAGAGGAGAGCCATATTGGCAAGCCAATATTCAATCCTGAAAGTGACAATGTGGCCATATGAGGTGCACCAACATCTCCCCAAGAGGAGAAAGGACTAGGATTTCCTCCAAGGGGAAATCCTTGGTTGGTAGACTCCATTTTCCTCAACCTAAGACCAACGCGGGAATATTGATATTATTTCAATTAAAATAAATTTTAGATGCTTTGACACAACTTGTTTTTTCAATTTTTAAGAGTCGAGAAAAAACAAAAGATGACTCTAGTCGCCTTCGATTTTTAATGAGCCTGAAGTGACAAGTGCTCAGATGGACCTTTTCCTTTGAGTCTGAAAAGGAATGAAAGAGACTACTCTAGAAGTCTAGACAGAGGGATTACCAAACCAATCGTAAAACTGCAGAATACTTTTTACGATACGGCAGTCAATCTTCCCAAATGTTGTGTTCAGTGCATTTCGATCGGTAAGGCGGCAGACACGGCTTCCTAAGGATAAAGTATATAGCCTATTGTGGTCTCCCTATATATACTCGATGGTACGTGGGAGCACAAGTCCGTACTGGCACCTGTCGTCTCAAAGAGGAGGAATCACCCAACCAGCAATGAAAGCGATAGTTACTAGGCTTTACAACGTCGGAATACGTCTCTAGCCTAGACTTCTAAATGTTGTGCTTTAGGTTCCAAAGCGTTTTTATGTTCATTGAATTTATTTTACAGTTGATCTTGCTTAATAAATTTTCCTTTCAGGTTCACCGCGCGATGTAGATATATAATTCCTAAAATGCAATCTAAGATGATAAACAATCGTTTAATCTTCATTTTACAATGAAAATCCTAGCTACTAAGGAAAGAGAAATGAGATTCTTTCAACATAGAGCACAGAGCACACACTAGATGCACTGTCCTAAATCAAACCAACAAGCAGTCCAAATGAAAATGCACATGCATGTATTTGTTTTCCGCTTTCTTAATGTGTGAATGACAAAAACAATGTTGAGTACAAATCTGAATTATCTTTTCAAAGCAATAGTACTAACAAATTTCTCTTCAAAACGAAAGGAAGATAATAACGACACTTTGTGATTTTGAATTGAAAAAAAAATTCGACACTTGAAAAACTACTAATTCAAATCAAATACAAGAGTAACAGTACAATCGACCATCAAGAACAATAGGATTCTATTCTTTGACAGAAAACGACACTTGTGACACTTCCAAATCAAGAAACAACAGTTCGATTATGCTACTTCTTTGTAAAAGAGAACTGAAAATGGCACACAATACACAAAAACATTTACAGTTCTTTGCACAATGGAGGTGGAATGATGGAAAGGAAGGGGGTTTCCACAGTGGTATACTGATCACAGACAGCAAAACTCCTGAATAGAGCCGAAGAGAGTGAAGAAAAATCAAATTCTGAAGGCAAAATTAGCCTTATCTGATCATTGCACCTGTTACACAGGGAAATAGGGATGCATCCCACCTACTGCACACGGGAGGTGCGATGCATCCAGATTTCCTTGAAGAGAGGGTGCGATGGTACCAGGACGAGACTTTAACTTGGTTCTTGATCATAGTTTGCAGCTCAGTTCAGGGATTTAGGCCGAGTAAGTGATGTTCAGTAAACATAAATCACAGGGGTTGACCTAATGAGGTTACTAGAGACACCACCAGGGCAATTAAAATGTTTGCAAATCGATTGTTCAGTTTATAAACAAAACCTGGAGATAGACTTAAGCAGCATTGATCTACTTTGCACTTGCATAACAAATGCAGTTCGAAGGCTAGCTTGCTTGACTTCAAGCTCTGTCTGTAAGTTTATAAAACAAACAAATATAGACAAGAAAACAAGTTATTCGCTCCCCAGTATGGTCACCATTTTGTTATCGAGAAATCTAGTGTCCACTCGGAGCTGCTAGTCCCACTAAGATGGGTAGCTATCTTAGAAACAAACAAACCAAAACTACTTTCGCTTTCCTTTATGAGAAGTAGATAAAAGGGGAACAAAGGACACCAACCTCTGTCTTGCACTTGGTTCCTCTCCCTTCTGGGAGATCTTTGCCGCTCCTTCTTCGCTTACCCAGCTTCAAAGAGCACCTGTGGAGTCAAAGCAGCATAATACTATCAAAGAACAGAGATCTACAATCATAAACAATATAGGACTAGATATATATTAACCACACAAATTCATATATCATCAAACATACAAGAATGTGGAGGAAAACTTGAATAGTTTTATTAATATCAAGAATATAAAAGAGGATTACAACCCATTGTTCTGACCCAGCGTCATCCTCTTAGCATGAAATCCTTTCTTCACCTCATGAAAAGCTTAGATCACCCAACACTATGATATTTCACCAAGAAACCAACAGCACTTCCTTACAAAATACAAGATTTCAGCCCCTGGATCTCTGTGATGAGGGATCCATATATAGATGTTTGCAAGGGGGTGAGTCAGTTGCTGGGTTTTTGATTAGTGTCCTCTCTCTGATAGTTCTTGGTTCCACTTGGAGATTCATGATCTCTTACTCATCCCTGGGCGAGTTCAGAGAGGCAAGTGCCATTGGAGAAGTTTTTGGAAGATTCCATGATCATCCACCTTGCAAACTCTCTGCCATTTATCTACTCTCACCCATCGCACCCTACAGAAGGGCTTTCCAGTATGCATCACACTTTTTACACTGAGCAGGTGAGATGCATCGCACCCTCTGCACTAAGCAATCTGTATGGTCCAGTTTTAACCAGTTCTGAGCAGTTTTCTGTGGAGAACTTCTGGGAGATGATGTAATCAGTTGATCTTGTTCCTTTAGGGCATGAAACAACACTTTTAAGGACTCAGAAGCCCTTGGTTTATGGACATGTATGATTGGGGTCACAGTGCCCAAAAATGTCTATAACAAGAGTGCTTCTCATTCTAGTTGCATTCTTAGGAATTCCAGAAAACATCTCATGGTGAACCTGCAAAGGCAAATTTTAAGCAAGATCAACCTAAAATTTACATCAATTAATCTAATAATGCATTGGAACTTAACGAAAAACATCTATATTTCTAGGCTGGAGACGTGTTCTGGTGTCTTTAAACCTAGTGGCTATCATTTTCACTAAGGTTGGGTGCTTCCTCCTCTTTGATTCAATAAGTGCTAGTACGGACTTGTGCTCCCTATACCATCGAGTATATGGTGGGAGACCACAATAGGTTGAAATTATTTATCCCTAGGAAGCTGAGTCTGCCACCTTACCGATCACAACACACTGAACACAACATTTTGGAAGATTGACTGTCGTACGTAAAGTCGTTGGTCATTTTTCTTTCATTTATCACCAAGGTGCATATTGTTGTTTTTCGATTTGTCTGGTAAACCCTCTTGCCTATAATCTCCAAAGCAGTCACTTTCATTCCTTTTCGACTCTTTAAAAGTAAAATGATCATCTGAGCACTTGTCCTTTTAGGCTCATTAAACATCGAAAGCGACTAGAGTCATCTTTTGCTTTTTCTCGACTCTTTAAAAATGAAAAAGAGAAGTTGTGTTCTAGTGTCGTAAAAATTAATTGACCACAAATAACATCCTCATTCCTTAGTTGATTTTAGGTTGATAGAATTAATCAGAAATCATGGAGGAACATCAATCTAAACCCTGTCATTCGTGGAGAACAACGAGCCAACCACCTTTGCCTCCCAAAGCGACACCAATTCGGACAAAGTGGTCTCATTTAACTGAGTCTAGTACATCAAGAACTCCTAGTTCTTCATCTGGATTACCTGAAACATTTGTTTCAATAGCTACAGAGACTCCAGTTACTCCGACTATTTCTGATACATTCGTTCCTAAAGAAGAAGTTTCACAATTACCTCAGGACATTAGCACTGATCCTAGTGAAATGGTAACCGAGGTTGTCGACCAACAAGTTGATACTCAACTTGAAATTTTTCAACAAGCAAGTGCTTCTGAAATTGAAACAGCTCAACTAGAAGTTAATCCAGAATCTATTCCAGTTCAAATAGAAGTTACATCTGAACTTGAAATTGTTCAGGAACCTCCCTTTGAAACTATTGTTCATTTACCTAAACATCTGGACTTTGAATTTCAACATTCAGATGTTGTTACCCCTCAGACATCAGTTGTTGTTGAAACTACACTTCCATCAACACCAGAAAATTTTTACGAACCTAACAGTCAAGTTCTTCCACCAAATTTGATTTCCATAGAGGAGGAATTAGTAGAAGATTCCACACCTGGAACCCTGTTTCATTTTGGAATTGGGCTTGATATTTATCCCACTACTCCTGATTATTCTACTTCATCTAATCTTGCTTCTCTTCAAGTACCTGTCGAATATTTAGGACAACTGTTGGGCAAATTAACTATGGTTGAACAACTGTTAACATCCCAGACTGTATCATTTGATGGAGCTATAGCAGAATCTTCTGTTGTAACTCCTTCGATGTTTTCAACCACACCTGAGTCGCACTTATATGGTGAATCGTCCGTCTCGATTAGTTACCAATCATTGTCTGAAACCCACTCAGGGGTTACTTCTGCACCATGATCATCACCCATGTCCTCAACCAGAATTCTACCTGGTTCTTCTCTAATGGGAACTCAATAGTTTGATCCTGCACATCAGTATCATGTTGGGAAATCTGGTAAAAAATGACCTGTGTATCCATTAAATACTAGATTTCCACCATATGGACAGCAATATGCTTATTCATCATATCCTCCTTATTCTGAAGGACAACCATATGATAGTTTCCCACAATATTCAAGTCAAAATGGAATTAGACTTTTTCAATGGCAGCCAGTAATGCCAACTTAAACAAGGCTTTTGTATCCAACACAACCAATGCAAAATGTGTCAACTATTCCTACTACATCTGTTGTTACTACTTTGCCACAGTCACAAGCTCAAGTTTTTGTATCTCAACCGGTACAAACTAATCCTTCTCCCTTGCAACCACAAGTTTCAAGTCAAGAGGTTCAAGTTTATCAAGTTGTTATACAACAGCCACTTGTTTCTGGAGCTCAACAACAACATCAGGTTAGTATACCTTTATTTGGATTGACCCAAGCTTGCACTGGTACAGTTGATTCACAACCTAGTCAACCTTTCATTGCTAAGCAACAAAAATTGGTTCAACAATCGTGGCCGCCGCAATGCCAACAACCCTAGTTCCAATAGTTCCAACCTTATTTTGGACTTGGTTCACAATCTCAACCTGGTTTTCATCAATATTAAGCTTACTAAGGTCCTGGGCAACAAGGCTTTACAGGTTATGGACAACCACAATTTCAATCTGGTTATCAACAACCACCTTATACTCGATTTGTTCAACAACCATACCAAGTTTACCAAATGCAGATGCCTTACGATGGTCTGTAAAGACCTATTGCACAGGAAATTCCATCATATCTTGGGTATGCTCAACCTAACTTGAATCGACAATTGCCATTCGTAGAAACTTTAGAATTACCAGATTTAAACAAGCTCACTAATGATCCAATCGCATATGTACCTTGGTGGTTGCTAATTACGCACAAGTTACCATCTGATATTCTGAAGTTTAACGGAAATCCTAGAGAAGACCCATCGAATCATGTTATGACCTTTCATTTATGGTGTTCATCCAACACTTTAAATGATGATTCAATTCGACTTCGTCTTTTCCAATGAACACTTACTGGTCCAGCAGCTAAATGGTACATTGAATTACAAAGAGCTTCTTTTGGTAACTTCACCACTTTAGCCACTACCTTTTTGACCCACTTCCAGTTACCTATCAAATACAAGACTGGAACGAAACTCTTGACCAACGTTAAACAGGCTACCTCTACCCATATATTCAATCATATTCATGAGTGGCGGCATCATCGTCAAATGGTTAAGACATACATTCCCAATCATCTTTTAGCTGAGTGGTTCATAAAGTCCTTGTTGCCATCAATCACTGAGGATGTGGAAAAAGGTGGAGTTGTCATAGAATAGAAAGTTATCGCTCGTGCCCAATACTTGGATTTGATTTACACACAATTCGGCGTGCTCTATGATAAAATCCCCATTGCACCTAGACCAGCTTACACTGTTCCACCACCCCCACAATCGAGTAAGGACACTCATGCCAGTGACGGTGTGATTGGTTCTTAAAGCACACAGGCAATAGGAAGACCATCTAGTCAAACTCTTGCTATTTCCAATCAAGCTGCAAATGCATCAGAAAATAATCATGCCTCAGATTAATGTCTTGTCATTTGACAAAGGAAAAAATCAAAAGAAACCAAGAGGTAATAAAAAGGGGAAGAATAATAAAAAGAAACAAGAAAATTCCACTCCAGAGAAATCATCTGATTCCCCTACCACGGCTAGGAAACCTCGTTATCCATTTCTGATATGTAATGACGAGCATTTTACAAGAGATTGTCCACATCGCTCTGAGGTCTCTAAATTTTTAAAGACTTCAACCACATCAACAGTGTTGACAGATTTGTTTCCAACCCTGGAGACACATTTGGTTGCAACTGACCATGCTTCCACATCCCAAGTACTCATGTTATCCATCACAAATCCACAAAACGATGTTTTGGTGTCAACAAGAAACAAAGATTATGGAAATCTGTCGTCATCCAATAACCAAGCCACTGATCAACCTAGTACTTTGACCTCGACCTCATCAGAAGTTGTTCCACCAGTTGTACCTAAATTGACGATAAAGCCACCAAAGGGGGTTGTGCACAAATCAACATTCAATCCTCGTGGTCGAGCAGCTCAAAACTATAATATAATGGAAGATCTGGCTCAATCACCTTCCGATATGTCGACACTCGAGGTGTTGCAAAATTGTCCCTCCCAGAAACAAGATTTATTGTCAGCAATAGGTGGAATAGATCCTACGGATTCAAATCTTGTAGTTTTCAACAATGCGGGATATTCACCACAGTTACCAACGCAGTTAGCTTTCCTGATACAAGTAAAATCTCTCAGTAAAAAAGTTCACCGAACTATTATTAATGAGGGGGAATATACTTGCATTATGTCCATGAGCTGTTGGAAAACACTTGGTTCACCACCATTGTCACAATCACCAACTACATTAAAAGCCTTTAATGGAAGAACATATACTCCATATGGGATATTGAGTAACCTACAAATCGAACTAGGGGGCAAGATAGTTACTGTTGACGTCGAGGTAGTTGACGAACTCCTTGATTACAACATTTTATTAGGAAGGCCTTAGGTATATGCTATGGTTGTTGTTGTTTCCACATACTTTCGTACAATTGCATTCCCTTTCAAGGGTGGAATCACAGTCATTGATCAGCTAGCCTTCTTTACCAATAGTTCACAAGCTACGGGAAGCATTCCGTTGATACACGGAAACCTACTATCACTTCAAAGTGTTGGAGTAGGTCTCCTTAAAGATCCTTCCTTGATGGGAACTTTTACCCTCCTGCCAGCATCTGGTTTGATAGAAGTGGCAAGAGTAGAGACTTGCAATATGATTTCTTCTACATCATCTAATTTTACGAAGATTTCCAACTACTTTGAAACTGATGGTCGTAGCGAGGTGTTGCCGCTAAGCCCCATTGAATAATCATAGCAATCAATTTTTCGGGCTTGTGTGGCAAACCCTAATCTGCACTCAACAATTGTATGCGTAGATAGATCGTTAGAATATGGTACCTCTTCAAATCCTTTTTCACGTATACATTCTACAGATGAAGGAATTGTCCAATCAATGATGATAGGAGAGACCCTATGGGAGGGTTATCATCATCATTCCAACCTTCTAGATGACAATGAAGATTATTCAAATGAACTAAATCACCCATTGATCGTTTATTTTTTGTCAAATTCTATAAACACTATAGATTCTAAGCGTAATGTCCAACATAGAAGAAACGATTTCTATAAACATTTCGACCAAGCCTAACATTGTAGAAAACATTCACGTCGGCAAATCTTGTTCTCCATTGGAACTTGATAATTATTATGCTCTTTTTCACGAATTTCGAGATATCTTTGCATGGTCTTATGAGGATATGTTGGCCATTGATTCAGGTATTTTTTGAACATGAGATTAAAATGTACCCTGATGTCAAACTAGTACGACAACCGCTTCGCCCTATTCATCCTAAGAAAGTTGATGTCATTAAAGCAGAAGTTGAAAAACTTTTGCGTGTTGGCTTCATTTTCCCTGTACCTCTGACTGGTTGGATATCTAATATTGTTCTAGTGATGAAAAAACAAGGTACAATTCGAGTGTGCATCGATTACAGGGATGTAAACCAAGCATGTCCAAAGGACAATTATCCTACACCTTTTATAACCAGATTATTGACGAATGTGCCGAATGTGAAATATTTTCATTCATGGATGGATTTTCTGGCTACAATCAAATCAATATTCGCCCATAAGACCAATCAAAAACCACTTTTATATGTCCGTGGGGCACATTCGCTTATCGAAAACTACCTTTTGGTTTGAAGAATGTAGGGGCTACATTTCAGAGGGCAATGAATTATACTTTCCATGACATCAAGCACATTGTTCAACCTTATCTTGATGATTTTCCTGCTCATTCATGAAAATGGACTGATCACCCGTAACATTTGAGAGCAATATTCTTACAATGTCGACAATACAAGATAAGACTCAATCCACATAAATGTGTGTTTTGTGTTGGCTTTGTTCAATTGCTTGGATTCGTAGTTTCAAAATATGGAATTCGACTTGATACCATTAAGGTTCAGGCAACCCTTGACTTGCCTCCACCTTCAAACTTGTTACAGATACAAAGACTTCAAGGGGAGGCAAACTTTCTGAGGAGTTTCATTCCAAACTATGCTGAATTAGCTAAAGGTTATACCTGTCTATTGAAGGAAGGGGTACCCTTCCATTGGGATCAAGTTTCGCAAGCTTCTTTTGGTGCTCTTAAAGATTCCCTGATTAAAGCAACATTAATGTTTGCCCCAAATTATGAAAAATACTTTTACATGTATCTCGCCACTGCAGATACAACCATTGCTATGGTTTTAGTTCAAGAAGAAAGTGGAACTAAACATCCTATTTACTATCTAAATCGTAATTTCAATGATACAGAAAGTAAGTATCCACATGTCGAAAAATTAGCCTTGGCAGCATTTCAAGCTGTGCAGAGATTTCGTTATTACATACTCCTCCGAAAAACTACCATTATATCACATTGCAACCTTATGACATACATTTTGTCACGTAAATTTCTGGGGGGGAATTATTCTAAATGGATAGTTATCTTGCAGGAGTTTGATTTGGAATTCATCAAATCTAAATCAAAGAAATCTCTTGTCTTTGCTGAGTTACTTTGCGATCTTCCCTCATCCTCCAATGATTTAACATCAGAAGCATCAATATTGGATGAGTCTCTGTTTCTTATCTCGTCAAGTGACCCATGGTATGGAGATATACTGGTCTATCTCCAGACCTAAGCTTTTCGGCCTAATACCTCTCGCTCTGAACAGCGACGTACTTGATACTACGCCAACGATTATCTGATCATTGGTGATACACTTTATCGGCGTGGTGTCGATACGATCTTATGTAGGTGCCTTACTCATGATGACGTTGAAAAATATTTGAATGAGTGTCATTCAGGTGCTTGTGGGGGGCATTTATCTAGTTACGCTACTGCACAGAAAATTTTACGTGCTAGTTACTTCTGGCCAACCATATTCAAAGATTGCATTCTTGCTGTCAAAAGTTGCCATGCTTGCCAAATATCTAACTGTAAAACCAGATTACCACCTGCACCACTGCATCTAGTCATTGTTGTTGGCCCATTCGCAAAATGGGGCATTGACTTCATGACATGTAACCCCACCTCGGCCGGGGGGGCATGGGTATATTATAGTCATCATTGACTATTTTACTCCATGGTGGGAAAAGGGATCAAGCTCCATGGTGGGAAAAGGGATCCCTTCGGGTCAAGCCAATAGGAAGTGATCCCTTTGGGTGGATCTACCTGATACAAATATTTTGTGGACATAACGGTCACCAATCTCTGGGGTCTGTGAACCACATAGAAAAGACTATAACAGTGGGAAAACCTACCATAACTTAGTTGTCAAACCAGCAGTAGGAACAACCATTACCGATCGTTATCTGTGGATGCAAGTCCCATCACTGTGATTCAAGGAGGAGCACAAAACCTGGAATTATCTGTTGGTGATCCATAAGAGGCAGCCTTTCATACCTATCAAATGCCTCTGAGCCTTAGGTTGTTAACTTGTTTCCTTGCATCTGAGGAAAACAAATTCTTAGCCCAATAAAAGCAGTTTAAAACATCCTCCAAACCATATATATGTATAATTCTAAATTATTTATCTATCTATTTATAAAAACAATATTTTAAAAAATACAACATATTTCAATAAAGGGCCATCGGAAAGGCAAAAAGGTCATAATAATCCAACCACACAATAAACATCGATGAATCCAAGTGGTGCCTTTGGGCTATGTAATCAACACGAACGGGGTTGCGTTTCAACATCGGATTTGCCACCTCATATAACGTGGGTGGATATACAAATGATGAAGTGGCAAACACACACCATAAATGATAAAGTGAAGAGAATCTCACTACATTTTCGGTGGGCGTTGAATGAGGGCAAAGGTCAGTGTTTAACAACAGCAATAGAACACCAGATCGTACCGTAACTTCCGAACTTCCTGGCCACTTCTTAATCCCTCCATGAAGACCACCTCCACCGCCGCCACCAAGGCAGCCACCACTGCAACTGGCACCTGCCAAGCCACCACCCACGCCGATGTCATTGTCGCTGCCACCGACACCGAGGGAGGAACCGCCGCCGCCACCCAAACCTCCATCCCGTCTGTCCAGCAAGAAAATTAGCGGAGTTTATACATACCCCCTTACTTTCAATTCTAAACCTACCACCACAACAGACATACGCAGAACGCCAAAAATCAAGCGAAACCCACCCATCGTCGTCGGAATCCTTTGTGGCCTGCCACCTTCACCTCTCACAACTATCTTGACCACGACGCTGATAATTAAGGGTAGAGCCCCAGATTTAACATAGAAATGTCATTTCGGGTGAGAGAAAGAAGTATGAGAAACGAGCCTTTCATTATGGACCTCTATTGTTTTTCAATTAAAGAAATGGCGTCCGGAGTTGCTCTTACATATTCTGCCCGCAGTGATATGAAACAAAATTAAATCACAACTAAAGGTGACCATGGTCTATGAAACCTACCTTCTCAATTAAATTAAATATATGAAAAAATACATAATTAATTTTAAATCTTTATCTTTGATTATTAATATTCTATGGAGGTTAAATCTTTATTATGCCCATAATAACTAGTCTAGTCATATAAAATAAATAGTTACTAAGTGTATATAGACATCAAAATGCTTATTTCATAATACATATTATATTACTAAAAATGAAAAAAAAAAACCATAAAAATTAACTAAAATATAACTTTATTTTAACTTTGATAGATGTGAGTCATATAAAATAAATAGTTACTAAGTGTATATGGACATCAAAATGCTTATTTCATAATACATATTATATTACTAAAAATGAACAAAAAAAACCATAAAAATTAACTAAAATAGAACTTTATTTTAACTTTGATAGATGTGGTATGCGGTGACATAAATGGAACTGGGGCTCAACATGCCCACCCGCTACCATTCCCTCTAGGAACATTTAAAGGGCCTCACCTCTTAAGGCAAGAGGTCGAGGCCCCTTGGCAATCATACAATATACATGTTTGAAATGCCTGTCAACTCTCTAACATGTTTATAATCTCTCACTGGTGGCTTGACCCTAGTGCTCTGCTCCATTGCTTCCTTTTGTTCTTATCTTCGCCCACCATGCACCTAAATTCTCCCCTAGTTACCTAGGTGGGTTGTCTTTCATCTTTATCGTTGAGTTTCCCCCGTATGTTGTCATACTTTTCAAAGGGAGAGGGTTTAGTCCCTCATTCGATGTTGATGCAATGTAATTGACAAATTGTTATGGTATCTTTCTTCCCTGACCACCTCATGCAATGCCCTTCTCATCTCAAACTTGATCCATGAAATGTCTTGCTACATCCAGTAGTGATGACACATCAAAGAGCTCGTTGTCTACGTCACTATAGAAGTTGTGGAGCTTTAGGGGGTTCCAAGGCACGCTTTCAAGTGGAATCCTCAACTACTAGCTTCCATGCTAGCACATTCCCAAGCATACAAGAAAAAAATTAACTGATGGATTATCCATGTGAATATCAATAGCCACCCACCTATTCCACTAGCTCATAGCACAGTGTTCTATTTTGGTAGTTTTTTCTACAATTTTTAGGTCCTACACTTGTGGAGTTGTTTTGAGACTCTAAACAGCGTTTTGGGTGAAACGAGTTGATAACGGTCAAAAAATTTACTTCTCGAATAGACCTTTCCAATTGGATATCGTGTGCACGAAACAGAGATCGTATGTCAAAGTTATGACCCTAGGAAGTTGAAGTTCCAAGTTACCTCATCAAGGCCCAAAAGCCTTTGGCACTTCATCTCCTCGAGTTAGATTTTTTAATGTTTATGGTTTCTCATTGCTTTTTTATTATAAAGTGTTGAATTATGTATCTTGGGAGGTGCTCCAAGCCCTAGGGTTCAGGGTTTGGAGGAAAAAGCACCACAAAGCTTGTGGACTTGGAACCCAAGAGTGGGGTTTTGGCACCCATCATGTTTTTGGGAAAATCCGTGATGGATTCACGGCATATGATGGATGAGGATGATAGTGCTCAAAAAGACAATTCCAACGCATCGAAAATCCTTTGAATCCGAGTTCTCGTTAGAGAGATGAATTTTTGAAGTTGACATAATTAATTAATTATCAAGTAGGCTGACTTGATAAGTGTCACTTCAAATGTGATGTTGAGCATTCATATGTGTATAAATAAGAAATGTATTGAGTCATTTTAAGCATCCATTTTGTGTGCAACACACAAGGAGGAAGAGAGCTTGTTGAAAGAGGGATTACTCCTGAACTTAGCAGCAGCAAGAAGAATGGACAGCAAGGGTGTTTAAGAGTTGTTTCAGGGGTCCGTTTAAAGGGTAGAGATGTTGGAAGGGAGGGTGAGGCAACTCCCTAGAGGGCCGAGGCATAGGTAAGCCTTTTCAAGTCTATTTGGAGGTAGAAACGAGGTAAGGAGAGGTTGTTGGGTGGGTTGTTAGATAACAACAAGGACTGTGGTAGGCCGCAAACCTAACCACCTCAAAACAGGATAGCGTGGGAGTTTTTGGGGCTGGAAGGTACCCAAAACAGTAGCCCGCAATGAGAGCACCTCACCTTGCCTAGGTCGCAGTAAAAGGAGGTTTTTGTGTGGGAATTGAAGGGTTGTTGCAGTGTGGACAAAGCCCTAACTAGGGACAGCAGGAATAGCAAACTTGGTGAGCAGTATTAGCGTGTGTTGGGTCACAGTTCGTTGACCAGTTTGGATCAGTTTGCATTGCAACGTGTTGGTTCCATGTGGATGACATTCTATGGTGGTGAAATGTCCTCCTAGGAACATAATCAACAGTGATTGGATTGGGTGTCATAGAGTTGGTTGGAGAGCAGTGTATTGGCCACCCAAAGTAGCCCTAGACAAGCTATCTTGAAGGATGAAGAGCAGTTGAAGGTTGGGTTAAGGACGGTGTCGAAGTGCAACATTTTAATGGACTAAACTTGTTGCTAGCCTGGCAGATCGGAGCTCGGGAATTAGGCCTACCCAGAGACTAGTTTGATGAGTTTGTATTCATTGTAGCAGACATGACTTGTAGCAGTGATAAGAGGCAACCCTCTTGAAGTGTCAATGTGTAGATGCCTTGATGGACTAAGCACTATTAGTGAGCACTACGGGAACGAAGGACCGGTAGGACAAGATACGACATAGAAGTTGTGCAACGAAGTTTCATTGTATCTTGTAACCATAGGTTGTTGTATTTATCAAATTTGGATTAATATAACGAAGATTAGTGATTGTGCATTATTATACAATTTTGTTTAAAACTGTGTATATTGTGCATAGGTGATTTACTGCTTTATATTTCCGTTGTGCAAAGTAGCTTATGGTTGAGATTCTTGGTTTGGTAGCATCAATGATTTTAAGACTCTAACCTAGACCCAAGGTTGTGGAACATGAACATGGTATCAGAGCGTTTCTGAGCTACTTTGAAAGTGAGTAAATCAGAGTTGTGCGCAACGAAGTATAGCATGGGAGGGAGTTGGTCACATTGTGAGTGAAGGGTTCACTACAATGTCGAAGTTACATGCGGGGATCCGATATGAGGAAAGATTGGATGGGTTCTCCAACTATAGTCTATGGAAGGAAAGGATCAAGTTGATCTTGCAAGCCAATATGATCTGGGATTTTGCCGAGAAAGAAATCAAGAAGTCAACCAACCCTAAGGAGTCGGAAATATGGGAATATTTGGATGCGAGGGCGAGATTGATCATCCTTGATAGTGTGAGGGATTCCCTAATACCTCATTTGTCTAGGAAGAACATCACACATGAGATGTGGATGTCTCTTCAGAATTTGCTCCAGAATAAGAACGAGAACTGAGTATTGGTATTAGAGGATAAGTTAAAGTCCACCAAGATGTTAAAGGGTGAAAGCATGACCTTGTATCTGACAAGATTGTCTCAGGTCAAGGATGAGCTTTTCGTCATCGGTGTGACTGTCTCAAAACAAGATATGGTAAGGATTGCCTTGAAAGGGTTCACAGAGGAATGGAAACCCTTCATCAAAGGCACTGTTGCTAGGGAGAAGCTACCAGACTAGGATAGGCTATGGGATGACTTCATTCCGGAAGAGTTGCGAGACAAGGATCTTCAGTCAAAGCAGAAATCTTCAGATGATGACATGGCACTTGCATCACGAATGAAGGGTAAGTAAAAGGACTTGGGTAAGGTCAAATGTTTCAACTGTGGCAAGATGGGTCATTTTTCGTCGAGATGTACGAAGAAGAAGAAGGGAGATGATGAGAAAAGAAAAGGGAAGCAGGCCACCCTTATTTCCAATCAAGCAGAGATGAATGAACTCGCTAGAAGATTGGAAAACGAAGAGGAGAATTTTGCTATGATTTCTCATTTCTCGCAGAGTACTATAAAAGAGGATGGATGGTACGTGGATAGTGGTGCGATGAAGCATATGACATGGTCATAGGATCTTTTTGAGACTCTAGCTGGATGGGACTTGAAGTTGCACACGGTGTTGGGCGATAAGAGTAAGTTGGAGATCTGAGGATCAGGTGTTGTGCCATTCAGAATGGAGACAGGACCTATGATGCGAGTCCATGATGTATTGTTTATACCAGGACTCATATATAATGTGCTCTCTGTCTCGATGATAGAGAAGAAGGGGTTTGAGGTCTTGTTCCAGGAGGGAAAGGCAAGACTCAAGCTTAGAGGCTCTAAGTCTGATGGGATTGTACTCGGAGTTAGAGAGCATGGTCTCTACAAGTTGACTGCCAAGCCTGAGGATCATGGAAAGAAGCAGGGACAGTTACAGGTCCCAGGTAAGCAAGAGCAAGTTCCAAAGAAGCAGGAGCAAGTGTAGATGCAGGTGCAGGCTTCAGAGGAGAAGGCACAGGTTCTCGAGAAGAAGGTACACTTTCCCGAGAAGGTCTAGGTTCTAGAGACTCAAAGAGAGTCTAGTTCAAGAGGGACCTTGCAGATTCAGAGCAAGACTTTGCAACCCAAAAAGAGCGCGTCGTCAGTGGTGAGCAAGGGTGCTCCTACAACTACCAAGAAGGAATCATGGAAAGAGTGGAAGACATTATAGGATAAGAAGAAGAAGTAGGTTTCTTCTGACAGTAATAGCAACACTTCCGAGAAGGGTGTAGTTCATTGTACAGGGATTGTTGTGATTGTGAGCGCCAAGAGTTGGGCAAGTATTGCGAGTAGTGATGATGATGACGAGATACTTCTTAGTCTTGGAAGTACCTCCCTCGCTAAGAGGGAGTGTTGAATTATGTAGCTTGGGAGGTACTCCAAGCCCTAGGGTTCAAGGTTTGGAGGACGAAGCGCCACAAGGGAAGCTTGTGGGCTTGGAACCCTAGTGTGGGGTTTTGGCACCCATCATGTTTTGAGGCAAAACCATGATGAATTCACGGCATGTGATGGATGAGGACAATATTGCTCGGAAAGATGATTCCAATGCATCGAAAATCATCTGAATCTGAGTTTTCGTTAGAGAGATGAATTTATGAAGTTGACATAATTAATTAATTGTTAAGTAGGCCAACTTGATAAGTGTCACTTCAAATATGACGTTGAGCCTTCATATGTGTATAAATATGAAGTGTATTGAGTCATTTTAACCATCCATTTTGTGTGCAACACACAAGGAGGAATAGAGCTCGTTGGAAGAGAAATTACTTCTGAACTTAGCCGCAGCAAGAAGATTGGATAGTCAATGTGTTTAAGGGTTGTTTCAGGGTCCCGTTTAGAGGGCAAAGCTACTGGAAGGGAGGTTGAAGCAACACCCTAGAGGGCCAAGGCAGAGGCAAGTTTTTTCAGGTCTGTTTGGAGGCACAAATGAGGTAAGGAGAGGTTGTTTGGGTGGGTTGTTAGGTAACAGCAAGGATTGTGGTAGGTCGCAACCCTAACCACCTCAAAACAGGGCAGCGTAGGATTTTTTGGGGCTAAAAGGTGCCCAGAACAGCAGCCCACAATGAGAGCACCTCACCTTGCCTAGGCTATAGTAAAAGGAGGTTGTTGTGTGGGAATTGAAGGGTTATTGCAATGTGGACAAATCCCTAACCAGGGACAGCAAGAACAACAAACTTGGTGAACAGTATTGGTGTGTGTTGGGTCACAGTTTGTTGACCAATTTGGATCAATTTACATTGTAGCCTGTCGATGCCATGTGGATGACATTCTATGGTGGTGAAATGTCCTCCTAGGAGCATAATCGATAGTGATTGGATTGGGTATCATAGAGCTGGTTGGAGGGCAGCGTGGTTGCTACCCACAGTAGCCCTAGACAAGCTATCTTGAAGGACGAAGAGAATTTGAAGGTTGGGTGAAGGACGGTGCTGAAGTGCAACACTTTGATGGACTAAAGTTATTGCTAGCCTGACAAATTGGAGCTCGAGAATTAGGCCTACCCAGAGAGAAGTTTGATGAGTTTGTATTCATTGTAGCAGACGTGGCTTGCAGCAGTGACAGGTGGCAGCCCTCTTAGAGTTTCGATGTGTAGATGCCTTGATTGACTAAGGCACTACTAGTGAGCAGTACGGGAGCAAAGCACTGGCAGGACAAGATATGACATAGAAGTTGCGCAACAAAGTTTGTCATTGTATCTTGTAACCATAAAATGTTGTATTTATCAAATTTGGATTAATATAACGAAGATTGGTGATTGTACATTACTGTATGATTTTGTTTAAAATTGTGTATATTGTGCATATGTGATCTACTACTTTATATTTCCATTGTGCAAAGTAGTTTATGGTTGAGATTCTTGGTTTGGTAGTTTCTGTGATTTTTAAGACTCTAACATCAACAAAAAGGACTCTAAGCCTCATTGTAACACAATTTAGCTAAAACACGTAACTATCACATCTCGTCAAATAAATAAGCTAACATTGTCCAAGCTAGTTTGTTTTAATTTTACATATATACATTTACAGCGTTTTCCATTTATTAATTGAAGTCAAGTTTGACTATACCTTTGTATTTTGGTTATAAATTTGTATATTGTTTCATCTCCTTCATAAATTTAGATCAGTGGTATCAGAGTGGTTTTCTCTCTCTGGTTTTGTGTGCATGTCCCCAACGAGATCGAGGTATAAGGAGTTGGGGCTCGAATTGCTTGAGCCCTTGCAAGATCGTCCTCACTGTCCCCAACAAACTCCATGGTGAAATAAAAGAAGCATGATGGACCAGTTGATCTTATTAAACTGTTGTTCAAAGAATCCCTCGAGTGACAAAGAAATGAGATGATGGATAATTTTTCACAAATCCTTCGATGGATGTTGATATATAATGCATCTTCATCAAGTGGCCCCTTTGGGCCCTCAAGTGAGAAAGAAATGAGATGATGGATAATTTTTCACAAACCTTTTGATGGATGTTGTTATACAATGCATCTTCATCAAGTGGCCACTTTGGAGGCACTACCCCCTTCAAGGTACCAGTTAATTTTGATATTGATTTATTTGAAGGTCAAATAGACGCAGCAGATGCTTTAGACAAATGGTTATATATGCTAAAGTATATTTTTCATCCCATAATTTTTCTGATAGATAAAATAGTACCTTTACACTCCTTAAAGTCACCCCCCATATCAAAAATTGGTGGGAAACTTCCTAAGCAAAGGGCCACAGAGGAATCTACATTATTTTCGATCGCACCTACTTGGGACTCTTTTATGGATATTTTTAAGGAACAATATTACCATATTAGAAAAAGACCAGTACATGAGATAGACCACACTGAGGCAAGAAAGGTCGGATCAAGCAGTGTCAAATTTCACAAATATCTTTCATACCTTGACACCAAGTTGGGTATCAAAGACTCTGAATGACATCTAGTGTTCACGTGTTGTGGTTGTCTGCACAAATACACCCAAACAAAAATGGAGTTCTTAGACATCTCCTTGCTTGGTGCAACATATCGATATTAAATGTCAAGATCGAGCAAAAATTTAAACAAAAGTGAGACTTTGGATCTGTGAATCCTTCACAGCGAAGATGAGGCAAGGGTATCCCCAAATTGAAAAACAAAGGACAAAGCTAGAGTGGACCACCCCAGGACAACCCATCTAAGAAGCAAACAAAAAATAGTAATGGAAAGATGAAGAAATACACGAGAAAATGGTGTGAGTTCCACAAGAGCCCCATTCATAACACCAATGATTGTCGCACAAAGAAGTCACTAGTGGTTGAGCTAAAAGCTTTAGAATTAAACGCAGGTTCCAATTATGAACCAGACCTAGACAACTAGAAACAAATCGTTGATGAGGAATCCAATGCCACCGTTGCCACCACCAAGATCTAGCAAAATGAGCCTGAAGATTCAGAGAAAGGCGAGTGCCCCTTTCACTCATAAATGTGGGTGAAGGGCACTCCACTATGTTTCATTGTCGATAATGGGAGTCAAAAGAACCTCATATCAGCAGAGGTTGTTAAGCGGTTGGGATTGTTGATAACAATGCACCTGCAGTCATACACCATCAAATGGTTCCATCAAGAGAAAGGTAATTGTGTTATGGCCCCAACAAATTTCAAGAAGCTAATGAGAAAGATTAAGGTATCATTGATGAGCAAGGTGTGCCTATAGATCCAGCCAAGATCCAGGTCATTCAAGATTGGTTGGCCCTGATGACTCTAACGGAGCTTGTCAACGTCTTGGGCCTTGCTAACTTTTATCAAAGATTCGTGTTAAGGTTCTCTTATATCGCTTTGCCCTTAAGCCAAGTGACCAAAGTGGAGCAAAAGCAAAAAAAAATGGTTTGAGTCACAACATAAGGCATTCAATGCACTGAAACATCGTATTTTCTCTACACCAATCCTCACCGTACCACACCTATAACAATCATTTGAAATTGAAAAAAACAAGTTCGGCTATGCTATTGGTGCAACATCCATTAAGCAAGGACATTCTATGGCCTATCACAGTGAAACGTTCTCTAATATTGTCCGAAGATACCCCATCTATAATAAGGAGGTGTATTCCATCATGCAAGCTTGCCGACAGTGGAAACATTATATTCTTGGGAAAGAAACGATCATCCACATAGATCAAGGACCTCTTCAATTTACGCAGACACAAGGAAATTTGTAAAATGACCACCATAAGAAATGGTCCACATGCCCGCCAAAATTCCATTTGAACATAAAATACAAGAATGGTAGCACTAATCACATCAGAGACTACCTCAGTTGACCCCCGATTGACCACAGTTCTCAACTCTTGTGGGCACGAGACCTTTAGATGGCCATGGCTATACAACAGTGACTCATAATTTGTTTCCATATCTCAAATGTTGATGGCAAGGAAACAAGTTCTAGACTTCCACCTCTAATATGCACTATTGTGCTACCTAAGACACCTTTGTGTTCCTTCAATTGAGCATGCCAAGCTAATCAAGGAGGCACATCACAATCGGGTAGCAGGGCACTTCGGCGTGGAAAAAATAGTGGCAATACTACAAAAGTATTTTTACTAACCAAAATTTCGACAAGATGTTGGCAAGTATATCAAGTCATGCACCATCTATGTCATTGTCAAACCAACCATTAAGAAGCAAGGGCTTGTACATCCCTCTACATACTCCTAACCAACCTTGGGAATCCATCTCGATGTATTACATGTCTGGGCTTCCTTCTACAAAGCATGGTAGTGATTGTATGTGGTCGTTGATAAATTTTTGAAGATGACCATTCTAACTCCCTATAAAAAAAGTATCACAGTAGAAGCGAGTACGAAACTCTTCTTCGAACAAGTGTGGGTACGTTTTGGGATCCTACAAACCATCATATCATATCAAGATAGCAGGCTCGTAAGTGCATTATGGTCTCGAGATAACAAGTTCCTATGTGCATCATGGTCAAGCCACTGGTCATTGTTGGACACCAAACTCTCCAAATTAGCTACCTTCCACCCAAACTGATAGCCAGACAGAGGTCATCAACAAGATGATTGTGCACATTTTGTGTAGCTACAACTCCAAACATCGACGCACAGGGGATGAGAGTCTTCCCTATGTTTAGCACAGCTACAATAAAGCTCTCCAAAGCTCAACTAGCCACAACCCCTTTAAAGTGGGCCTAGGATTTCAACCATTAAGTTTCATTAATGTTGCACTGGCCCTCGCAACTACATAAGCAAATCTCCAGATGTTCAATCTGAAGCTGACAACTACCAATTTTATTGAAAGAATTCAACACATCCACCAATAGGACCATGATATTTTGCAAAAATCCAATACAAGTAAAAACAACACCATGATTAGCACCAGGTGCCACACAAGTTTCAAGTGAGAGATAAGGTTTAGTTGCATTTGTAAAATAAATGTCTTGCAAGGGCCCATCAAAAGCTTTGGCCACTCCACTAAGGACCTTGCACCATCACCAATGCTATGAGTGACAATGTTTTTGAGCTAAGTATCCCCCTCTTCCTTGCTCTGCAACCAGTGTTCAATGTGGACCACCTTCAGCCATACTTTTGACCATTGTTGGATACAACACCATTGTTGGATACAACAAAAACCACAAAACAGCGAACACTAATAGAGCTCAACCCAGATTGCATTGGACAAACCACAATTTGATCAAATCATAGACACAAATTAAGAGCACTCACCAATAGAGAATCCAGTTGTATTGAATTGTCAAAGTAAACTCCTGCACCAAGGCAAGTGGCTCACCAACAACCAAGTACAGTAGAAGTGTCCCCATATCATGGAAGCACTCAACACAATGGTCACTACTTCCTAAGGGGGGGGCACTAATCCATGTAGGGATATTAGTGGGCACCCACCTATTCCACTAGCTCACAACACAATTTTCTATTTTAGTAGTTTTTTCTTATAATTGTTAGGTCTTGAACTTTTGGACTCATTTTGAGGCCCTAAACGACATTTTTTGGGAACTATCGTTGATAGTTGGAAAATGTACTTCTCAAATAGATGTATGTCAAAGTTAAAACCCCGATAAATTGACATTCCAACTTACCCCATTGAGGCTAAAGGTCTTTGGTGTTTCATCTCCTAGGATTAGGCTTTTGGATGTTTAAGGTTTCTCATTGTTTCCTTGTGATAAAAAGCCCTTCAAATCTCATTGTAACACAGTTCAGCGTATGAGCATAGTCATCACATATCTTTTCATATATAGCTACCACTGTCTGAGCTAGTTTGTTTTCATTCTGCATGTATATAGTTTCAACATTTTCCATTTATTAATTGAAGAAAAGTTTCATTGTACGTTGGTCGCAACCCAACTTGGTCCAAGTTTTGGGTCAAAGATTCCGCATTATGAGGAGTGGAACACGCGGAGCTAGCGAAGTTGTATTCATCACGCAATGTTTAAGGGATTTGGGGTGGCCCAAAAGCCCCTTGTTTTGTAACAGGTTTCAGATATTAGTCATGGTTTTGTTGAATCCGTGGTATATGGACCATGGTTTTTGTAATGATGTAATGTATACAAGGAGATGTAATACTTTGTAATAGAATCAGGGAATGATAAAAGATCATAGACGACTTGAGCCTTTATTTTTGAGTCTGTATTTTTTGAGAAGGCTCCATAACTGAGTGCGCGGAGACCTGAAAGAATCTATAGCTGAGTGGGCAAACCACCTACAGCTGGGTGCGCGGGTCGAAGAAATATATGTTTTGAAGATCTGTATTAATAAAAAAGTTTGGTGAAATATTCTGTATCTTTTTATGTTCATTCTCTATTGTTTTTATTATCGGTATGCATGCTTTTTACTGATTTGCGCGAAATAATACATGTTATACTATTTTTTTATGTTTGATGCGATAAGAGTAATTATGTAAAGTCAATCACCAGCGCAAAGTAATTCATGTATGCAAAGTTGTAGGTAGGTAGAAAACATAAGTAAATACATGGGTGCTACAACACGCATATCTCTCTAGTTGTGGAAACCTAGTTCTGTAACCTCCCATAAACCGCTTCAGGTGAGACTGTGATTTGCTTGCAAGTCGTTGCCGAAAGGGCCAGAGGTTGACGGTTTTTTGGTGCACAACACATTCTAAACCTAGGTCAAGCCTCCTTAAACCAACATTATATCTTTGTGCTTTAGTTACAAATCCTTGTATAATTTTGTTCCCTTCATAAATTCAAATTAGTGGAAGAAGAAATCCATCATGTTAGATAGTTCACTCTTGATTCAAACGTCATGTCAACTATTGCTCCTTGGGTTTCTGATATAAGTAATTCACGACGTCATCAAAGTCATTATCTATATATTGTTGATTTGTATTAACATGTCAAGTCGTTGCTTGGAAAAATATTGTTGGATAAGAGAAAGCCCTTGGTCAATCTTATATACAAGTTAGATGAACTATGAGACCTTAAGCTTGGCATGGAAAGCCATCTACCCAAGTTAGAGATGGGTTCTTCACGTAACTCTCCAATTCCTCCACCATGTAAGTTTGAGGAACAAACAATCAACTTGGATACTTCTTCGTCGTCTCCATGCTTTAGTTCTTTGTGCATTCATTCCAACACTTACTTCTCCAATTAAGCCTCCACTCTATAGTTATGTTTTACTTCAACTCTATTCTTCGTTTAATTTTTTTTGGTTAGCTACCTTGGAGTTCAATAAGGATGTTATTTTTGTTTCTTTGTGCTCAATTCCCTCCCAAATGGGGTAGCAACTAGTTTTGGTCTCTATTAATCTTAGACACACATTTAAATTTGTGAATACTTAACTCTTTGCTTTGCTTTAGTGTCTTTGATCTAGTTTCAGGGTGACAAAGAAAAGAGAGAGATTTTGAATCCTTTGATGTAAATATTTTCTATTACAATACAAAAACAGCTTTAAAAAATAACTTTATTTTAAATTTGTATTAGTATTATCAATTATAAAAAGAACTAATATATGAGCTAAACATTTAATAAAAAAATAAAGAAAAAAATATATAAATATAAAAACATAAATAATAATGAAGTAGAGTGTGTAAACATTTTTAGTTTATTTATATTTTCCTAAATTATTTAATTATTTTTAATAAGTTATTTTATTTTTTAATTTTAATTTAATCTATTTTATCTTTTTAAATAGTGATATTTTTAAAATAAAATATAAATAATAATAGAGTAGAGTTTGGTAAAATGATTTAGATAGGATTAATTTGATATAAGATATTAGAAATGCTTCCCATTTTAAGTTTGAAATAAAAGAATAAATAATTTTAAAATAGATTATACTTTTATTTTTGTTGTAATTTTAACTTGACTTGGGAAAAAATAATGTTATAAGTAATATTATTTTCAATTTGAATGTTGATTTGATAGGCTTTGTTAACAATATTACAGATTAAGAATAGATTAATCATTTTACATTACTTTTTTCATCTTATTTGGCATAGTCCTCATCTTTTCTGGTTTACTTTTAGATAAATTTGATTAAAAAAATATGATTTGAAAAAACCAAATAAAGACCCAAAAAACAAAACAATTCATCTTTTCTGGTTTACTTTTAGATAAATTTTATTAAAAAAATATGATTTGAAAAAACCAAATAAAGACAAAAAAAACAAAACAAACCTTAAAAAGATTTTAACTACAACTTACAAATTACGGTTACAAAGATTATAATATTAATCCTAAAATTAAAAAATATCACTACTACCATCACGATTAAATATGACTTCACAACAACAAATAACTTTGAAATTTTTTCATCAAATAAAAAACTTAGTAATATAATGGAGTGAGAAAATTATATCCTCAACCTTTTCCGAGGAGGCATATAGTGCACTTAAATCGTAATGGTTGGGACACCATTAAGTCGTGATGGAGGCTTATACGTGAGGATGATGGCATCACAACCACACGTTGAGTAGCAAATGGGTGGTGCACCGCATGGCACGAGGGAAGTCTAACGAAACAAGGATGACTAGATAGGCATATCTTGTGTTCTTTCTTAGCAAAAATATTCCCATCATTCTATGCCTTCAAATGTTTTTCTTGCGAAAAACTTTGTTTTTTTTTTTTTTAAATCATAGCTTGGAACAAGGTTTTTTTTTAAATCATAGCTTGGAACAAGGATGACTAGATAGGCATATCTTGTGTTCCTTCTTACCAAAATATTCCCATCTATCTATGCATTGAAACGTTTTTCTTTAAAGAAAACTTTATGCATTGAAACGTTTTTCTTTAAAGAAAACTTTTTTTTGGAAAATCATAGATTGTCATAGATTGCAACAGGATGACTAGATAGGCATATCTTGTGTTCTTTCTTAGCAAAATATTCCCATCTATCTATGCATTGAAATGTTTTTCTTAAAAAAACTCTTTTTCTTTTTTCAAAAGAAAAATCATAGCTTGCAACAAGGATGACTAGATAGGCATATCTTGTGTTCTTTCTTTGCAAAATATTCCCATGTATCTATGCCTTGAGATGTTTTTCTTTAAATTTATATTATTTTTTTTGGAAAAATCTTAGCTTTATATTTCGTTTAGAAGAAATAGATACATTCAGTAAACCACGAGACATTGCTATCATGGGCCTGAAAATATTTCAGCGTATATCTATTAAAAGATCAGTAAAAAGGCTAACATTAAGGAGTCCTATAATCAAAAGGCTTGTTGCCCAATCAAAAAAGTGTAGATCGACCAAAAAAAAATATCACCATACACATGTCCTCGAGACATTGCTATCATGGGCCTGAATATTTCAGCGTATATCTATTAAAAGATCAGTACAAAGGCTAACATTCAGGAGTCCTATAACCAAAAGGCTTGAAGCCCAATCAAAAAAGTGTAGACCGACAAAAAAAAATATTGCCATACACGTCCTCTAAAGAGCTAACAAAAACACAAAGATAACGGTTTAGATTATCACTCAAGAAAAAATGTTACGAAGGCAGAATTCCCTTCTATTACTGGGTTCCTCCACCCAAAAAAACACCAACTTGGCCAATAATAGTAACTTTAGACAAAACTCATCAGCATTCACGTCATGTTTCTATATAAGCATGGTGAAAGGTCCTAAAAATGAGTAGTACCTTTCTTGATTCGATCCAAAAGTGGTGGGTGTAAAAGGTCTTGAAGTCTAGAAACACCTCTTACGCATTCTGTCACTGACTTCAACTTCACCACATTTTTTACATTTGCCAACTTCAACGATTTTAGGGCATGAAACTATTCCCACTTATTGCTACCAAGACCCAAGTGCTCCTTGCAAGGGTGCAAGAGTAACTCAGAGTAGAAGAAATAAACAGATGCCCCAGCACCACTCAACAAACTTGGCTTTCCTCGACTTGGACCATCGAAAAACCCCAGGATAAGATTAATCTACCTAGAGGATTCCAATTTATCTTGATGGCTTCATACTATGAATGTGCTTAAGTCCATATATAATTCTAGCTTTCTAAAGTACTTCAAAAGGTAGTAAGTCATGTTTACGAAGGGCATATGAATCATTGTGATCCACAAAGCCCAGCAAATAGTGATTGGGTGTGCTCTGTGATTCTCACCCATAAGGGCTCCATCCACTTCTAAAAACTTTCTGCTCCAAAAAGTCAAGGTAGCTGTTAAGGAGAAGGTGGCCTCCTTCTTCACTTAGCAATATACAATTAGATAGGATGTGCTAAAGAGATTTTTTTTATATGGAAAATCTCAAGCCTAACCAATCTCTCTTTTGCAAGATGTCCCAAGTGGGAGCTTTGTTTCTAAGAGATAGCTGGAAGAATAACTTGGCCTTCAAAGGAGGTTTAATTTTTCACAATGATTTCCACTTACACCATTCTCCTTGAGGCTCATACTAGGAACATGTCTTTGTAACCATTGCCCGTTGTATATAATACGCTTCTAGGGTTTTGGGACCACACAAGTTCATCTTCTTGCAAACTTAATTTTAGAGAAGAAATAAACAACCGGTTCACCAATGAGTCCCATTGCTCTACAAAATGTCCTTTGAGATCCATCCAACCTGGTTCCAAAAACTTCCATTACCTTCAACTGAAAAGCACAAAACTTGCAATGCCTTTGAGTCTGAGGATACCAATTAGATCATTCAACAATTTGTGCTCTCCATTACTATCGATACTTGGGTCCTACCCTCCCGTATTTGAACTTTTTGGCCATTTCCAATTTTCCAAGCCAGCCACTAAAATTTGAGAATTCAAAAAGACAACTTTCAACAACACTGATTAGAGAATTCAAAAAGACAACCCAATTGACACCCACAGAGAGGGAAATTGTACACACCCAATCATAAAATAGGTTTGAGATAGAAAATAAGAATGTGATTTCAATTTGATAAAGAAAATGAATAATTATAAATTGCAAATTTCTAAGCTCCCTTATTTTCATGCCCTATATAATCATCTTTATTTTGAGTCCCACTGCTATTGGCAATGGTCCCTTAAAATCAGAATTTAAAATCTTCACAAATACTTTCTGAAAACAACAGCAGCCCAATCCATACAAAATAAAGCACAACCCAAAATTATCGAAATCTCAAACTGCCTCTGGACTAGAACAAATGCTAGCCAGACAAAGAAACCAAAAAATAAAAATAAAAAACATGATAATTCAAATAATTTAAGATTTTGGGAAAACAACGGTTGTCTGGATATGCACCATAAAGATACAAGACCAGGCCAAAAACAAGAGCACAAAGGTGGACCAATTTGGCACAGCACCAGGGCAAATGGGGTCGCATCTATGATGGAATTTACTGATGACACTACCATATAATGTATCAAGAATTGTAGTAGACATAAATCCAAATGGCATAAAATTATATCTTCAAATTCAATTAGACCTATTAGTTTCTTCGGATTTCCATGAGATTCTGTTTTGCAATGTGCCACTTGTTACACTATTGAAACACATCTATGCACAAAAGACAAATCTATAGAATTTGTGTACAACAGTGTATTCAATTCAATAACAGAAAGGGCAAAATACAAAGCAAAGCCATGAGGAAACATGAGAGAAACAAATACAGACCTAAAAAGCAAACTTCATTAACAATGCACACATTGCACGCAGTGCAAAGAATGCACTAATATATGCACTGCAGCACATAAACCTTTGGTATTTCCAAATATAACAAACTGAGGTTATCACATGCAATGCAGCTGAATTTGAAATCTACATTAATAATAATAATAATAATTTTATAAACAAAAAGATTAAAAATATCAAATGCCTAGCTAGAAATGGGGCTCTCAGCACACAATTCCAAAGTGAAACTGGCAGAGATTCACCAATTGAATCCCCCCACTATCCAGAGCACAAGTTGGAAAAACCAGCTGTTGAGATCTACAAAAAAAAATTGCAAGAACCAAACAACTATAACTGCAGACTGATGAGATGAGTACTAATTTCTTAAAGAGAGCTATACCTGAAGCTAAAGCAAGTAGCCTTGAGCTTTCTAACAAATAGAAAGAACCTTGCAATTTTGCTAGATTCTAGAATGCTTAACCTTGCAATTTTGCTAGATTCTAGAATGCTTAACCTTGCAATAGAGGGGAAGAAGCTTTGCAATTTATTGAGAGTTTCAAAAAAAAAAATTAGACATGCTGGAGCAGGAAAGCTGGCAGAATTAAAATGAATGGAACGGAAGCAGGTAACGCGTCCAATCCACCCACAATTTCAAATCCAAAAGCAGGTTTTTAGCATCACATGGAAGAAATGGGTCATCATCCTATTCCTCACAAAATGCCATTTTAAGAAATCACGGTCCTTTCTGTACAACTGACGTGGGTTTTGAGGGAAGGATAGTAAATATATAATGCACGGCAGGGACATGGACTGTAAATATACAACAATGGCATGGGCAAAATACAAGGTAGAGGGATGGCAAGACAGTACACATATGATGTGCATGGCAGGAACACAGATAGTAACTATACAATGTATGGCATGGGGCATACAAGGGAGAGCAATGACAGGACAGTAATAAACAATGCATGGCAGGGATATCGACAGGAAATATACAATGCATGGTAGGGATATCCACACAAGGGCATAGGGCACACAAGGGAGAGGGATGGCGGGACAGTATATATGCAAAGGCATGGCAAGGTCATGGACAGTATATACAATGCATGGCATGGGGCATACAAGGGAGAGGGGAACCCAGACAGGCATCGACAGCATCACATGGGGCATACAAGGAAAAGGGAACCCAGAAAGGCATTGATAGCAACAACCAAAATGCACCATCAATCAATAGTGGCTGATTCTACTGCCCCAGTGACCGTATTTTACTTCCATTTTACCAGATTTACCTCCATTGCTGACCAATCACGCTCATGGAGAGAAGGATCCACTCTCTTGCATCTCACTTTGTTTCCTAACGCAATTTTTAAAGGAAACAAGAGGGGATGGAACCAACATGATACAGGGAGAACATGTATGCTCTAGCAAAGAAACACACGGCAAAAAAATGGCAGCATAGAAAAGAGCAATAATGAAGATTAATTAATTTCCCATAAAATTAATGAGCAAGACTGAGGTCAATAACATTTGAGGATAAGATGAGGACATACTAGCTTATGGATGCATGACACAATTGAAAATCTCTCATCCACCATCAATGAAGTTGGCATTGTATGCAATGATTATTTAAGGGGCTAAAGGACCTCAGGAAGGGTAAGCATCCAACAAAACCTCCTATATGCAAGGTACGTAATGGTTCAAGAGATATGCTGCTACTGCAAAAAATGTTGCAAATGGCAGGAATTCTGAATTAGTACAAGATTTATTTCTTTCTATTAACTAAAAACAACATTGCATGGGTACACCTGCACATGGGTAGAGGTGTAAGTGTTGTACAATAAAGATGAAAACCTTTTAACTATGGCCCACAGGTGATACAACAATCTTCCTTTGTTAAGGTGGGGAGGCCATTAAGATGCAAGTATGGCAAGCACAAGGACAGCTGCGTGGAAGGCGCAGAGAAGTACCTATGCAATTATGACAGAATAAACATTTCAAATTTGCCATTTTGGAGACTTGAAGACAATTCAAAAAAATTAAGATATTTTGTGTTGATGTCAAATACCATATATGGCAACAAAACTTTCTCATGCAAAATATCTCCTGGGGCTACAAAATTTGAACAAAAAGAACTATAGATGAACTTCTAAACTGAAACCAGTTGCGAAATAAGGGTTCATGGAAGTGAGAAGCACAAACTAAAATTTACAAGTATTGCATCAAATTATTCTTTCCATGAATAATACAAGTTGACAAAAATTAATGACTCTAGCATTATAGTAGCATACATACCGTAAAGAATATGCCGCCAGACAACTGCGAGACAACTTCAAAGCTTTCCTTTCAATTGCCTGTCTCTTTCCTACAACAAGCAGGGGCCTAAGAGGAGAGAACCCTTTAAAAAGCCCTATAAGATGTTCCATAAAACAATGACTGCCTAACAAACTAAACAAATGGAGGGTTTCAACAAAAAGCCCCTAAATTTACTCCGAAACAATGAAGAATTTGATAAATCAAATTCTAAAACCTCTGATAAATCCTAAACCTTCTTAAGCAAACACTCACAAAACATGGAGTTGACACCAAATGCATCAAACTCTGAGCCGCAAGGAATGTCTCGCTTGCACCAAAAGAATTGTGAAATTTTTTATGAAAACAATGAAAAGCTAATGTATAAGAAAATTTCTTCTGCAATAATTAATGCAGGAAAAAGGTCAAAGTACAACTGCAGCCTTGTCTTGAGAGACCACTGGAGCAGGATAAGCAATCAATGGCTCATAGTGATCGGCACCAGCACCACACCAGCCTGTATTTCCAAATGTAATATATCAGCTACCAAAGAAAACCATATCACAATTACCAATGACTTTCTAAGACTTTCATTAAAATTTATTAACAAAATAACACATACTACTGTTTTCAGAATCTAACACAAGTAACAACTAAATCCTGTTATAACTTGCAATACAAAAAAAAGTTAAATCTCATTAAATCCAAAGACTACCTGTGCCCTTCATGAACAAGAAAACTGGGTAGTAGGATATTTCACCCCTGGGATGATGTGGAAGGAAAAACACACAGTTGTCATCTTCAATCATTGCATCAGCACCATGGGCTTGAACCTGGTTGAATTCAAAGTTTAATATACAGAAATTAGTTATCGTCACATCTCAGGTAATGTGGAAGAATAAACAAGATGAAGACACATTGTGTATAGCTTACTTATCACATCATACCCTAATTATGACTAGCCATGAAATATGGTAAACATTAACGTCATTTGAGAACAACTTCAGAAAGCATAACTAGCCTAAAGAGACATTTATGTATATGCTTGATGTGGTGGTTGATGAATAGTATATATCAAATACATAACTAGGATTCAATACTAAGGGTAAATAGTTCAATCTGTCATTTCACAAATGAAACAACTAGAAATGTGACAGATCAGGATTGAGCTAGTAGCTATGGGGTGGTCCGTTGGGCTGTGGTCAACTCACAAGTCAGGCTACTTAGATTTAAGTCCCAGTGGGCAAGCCTCATCCAATACAGGTTTGTGATGAAGAATAAGGGGCCACGTTTATGGGGCTGTTGTACCAGCTGTACATGTTATGTAGTTTCATAATCCCTCTGTCTAATAAAAGGGCATCTCAATAGACCAGAAATTTGACATAAACAAATTAGGAAAAAAGGGTAACTTGTGGGTGCCATTTCTCAATATGGGACCTTGAATTCACTATATTATAATATGTGCAACATAGCCTGTACAAGCCATAAACTGAAGGCATACTGATGAGCTCAAATTAAAATGACAGAAACCAGTGAATGGTGTCTGAAAATTGCACAAAATTAGTAAAACATAATAACCTAACAACAAAAGTACAGACTCAAGCATTCTATTCTCACCACAAATATTTCTCGTTTAAACTCAGTGGCTAGGCTTTCAATGGCAATATCATCTCCAAAGGCGGCTGCATGACCTCCTCTGTTCTCATCAACTGTCAGAAGGCCTTCTTGAGTGTACTGTAACGTGATAATATCATACTCGTCTTCCAAAGTCCCACTGACAGACATGTACTTCGCCCAGTTCACTCCACTGTCCACCGGAAAACATCTCTCTTTGTATATTGATTCTGCCGCCATTTCCCTGAAATAGATATAGAACAAAAATATAAAACCGTGACCAGAAACTGAAAAACACATCAGTCTTCACATTCGTTCCAACTTTAACATTTCCAAGTTCCAAAACAAAACAAAGCCCCAATAGAACCTGTTTATAGACTTGGTAGACTCTCGAAAGCAATAGAAGCTATTGCTTTCCCACTCCCATTATGTAGTGACCCTGAATGTACCTGAATGTACTTTCTAGTCTCATTGACTTACTTAATATGGTCATTTCTTGGAGATTAATAATATTATCTTATCTTCTCTACAGCCCAAGAGAGTTTCACATTTTTTAGCTATTAGTTTAGAATTACAGATTCAGGAGAGTGGAGGAGATTTCGTTCACTGGTACGTGAGACATAGGATTGAGCTGTCCAAAAGGGTTCCATTCCTTTTCTGGTCTGACCCACCAAAATAGCATTACTGGAAAAGGAATGGCCTTTGGTTCACTGGTAAGGTATCCAAAGGATTAAACCGTCCACCAGGGTTACACTCAATTTGTGGCCTGACTCAGCCAAAAGGCTTGACTGAGAAAGGTATGAAGTTGGTGCAAATCCTTGGGGTGATTTGGTTGGAACATTTACCCCTCAGACCTGACATCTAAGCCAAAGGTAATCAGAGTTGTGTGATACGACCCCCGACCTTGGGTGTATTTTTTCGAATAAAATGCCCAAATGAACCAAAAAAAACAGAATCAGATTCAGCATAAATGTGAAATGATGTATGATTAATCTAATTTCAAACTGGAAGGAAGAATGTCCATACCAGACATCCTTCGATAACGACATTTTTCTCCATTAGGGTTTCCTCAAAACACAAATTCTGGAAAACCCAACACAGTTTTAGAAACAAGCGATATTCTTCCCATTAAAAGAACCCTACCTACCTTTGCATGCCAACTTGGACGAGGTCGTCGATTAGGCCATCTAAGGCCTGGCGATCCGCCTTACTAGCAAGAAGCTTTACCTCCTGAACAACATGGACGCCCCATCCGACCTCAAGATCGGGGCAGTAGAGATTCTTAATAGCCCTGTCGAACTCTTCCTGTTTAGAAGATCCGGCTGCCTCATAATTCTCAATGAAACGTTGGACAGTTCTCCGCCTCAAATCCCTCGGGTTCGTGTTCAACCTCATTGCCTTCTGCGAAGCCGTGAACAGGCAATTCCCGTCGGCCTCCACATCTCCGCCATGAAACAGAAAGAAGAGAGCAGAGACCGGCTCCGACGGGTGCTTCCAGTAGACCCCCCGCGTACTAAGTCGGGTAAGGGACATTCTCTGCTGCTCTTCTAGTCCACTCACGGAACCCCAATCCATCTTTTCCTCCTCCGCCGCCGCCGCTTCTTCAGCCGATGGGTTTCGCCATACTTGATGGATTAATGCTGTGGCTGTTTCTGCAGCTTGGGGAGAACGGAATTCCTCCACCACTGCTGAACCCTCATAAATCTTTCCCATTGCTAGTAGAGAGCTGGCCTTGTCAAATAACAGAGCAGGGCGGGCGGGGATGACGACGACGACTGCGATATCTGTGCGCGCGCGCGCACTCACTGCTTGTTACAGATGCCGCCGTTGTCGTTGCCGCTGCCGCCTGATCATCTAACTTGACCAGGATTTTCCTGTTAACTGACGCGTAAAAGTCCAACAGGTGGTGCTGCTACAAAATAGGAAGAGAGACCGAGAGCGGGAAGGCAAGGCGTTATTTATCGTTGTTTTCCAATGTCAAGATATATAATTAAAAAACATTTTACCGTTGCGTTATGCACTTCTCCGATCCGCATTTTATTTTCTGATTCCCACTGCACATCATGATGACGTGTCCTGCCTAGCCAGCCGATCTAACTGGCGTGGTTACCACGTGCAAAAAGATGGTTGACGATCCAGAAGCAAGAGAACTGAAAAATGTGGAAAAACACGTGGTATTAATTACCTACCAATTTGGATACCGAATTACTAAAATTCCACGATGTCATTATCTTATTGACAGATCATATTTTTCAGGACACCATATTCATCATCCAGATGTAATTTCCTTTTTTTCTTTTTAATTAAAATTGCATTGGCAAAAGATAAAGGCAAAGCCTGTGAAGAAGACAAGTTGTAATGTCCAAAATCTCATCACACTTCACTCCCTCTCTCATTACATATATTTTGGAATTGTTTTTATAATATAATATTTTTATTTTTCATATATTATATAAAAAATTAAATAGTAATATAAATGTTATATGAATATTTACATAAAGAAAGGGAAAGAAACAAACGGGTATAAAAGTTAACAAACTCAAAGTTAATTCACTGTAAAATTTATCCCAGTTGAAAGGATGGATAAGAATGTTAATTTACATTTTTTTTCGTAGGCAAAGAAACAAACGAGTATAAAAGTTAATAAATGTAATGTTAATTCATTGTAAAATTTATCCCAGTTGAAAGAATGGATAAAAATGTTAATTTACATTTTTTACCTTTATCAAAAATCCTTATCCATACATTTTGGAATTGATTTTACAATAATAATATTTTTATTTTTTTAT